>SJXQ01001179.1:0-89751 GCA_006408695.1 Aepyceros melampus
GGAAAAGGAGTACGTCAAGGCTGTATATTGTCACCCTGCTTATTTAACTTATATGCAGAGTACATCATGAGAAATGCTGGACTGGAAGAAACACAAGCTGGAATCAAGATTGCTGGGAGAAATATCAATAATCTCAGATATGCAGATGACACCACCCTTATGGCAGAAAGTGAAGAGGAGCTAAAAAGCCTCTTGATGAAAGGGAAAGAGGAGAGTGAAAAAGTTGGCTTAAAGCGCAACATTCAGAAAACAAAGATCATGGCATCTGGTCCCATCACTTCATGGGAAATAGATGAGGAAACAGTAGAAACAGTGTCAGACTTTATTTTGGGGGGCTCCAAAATCACTGCAGATGGTGACTGCAGCCATGAAATTAAAAGACGCTTACTCCTTGGAAGAAAAGTGATGACCAACCTAGATAGCATATTGAAAAGCAGAGACATTACTTTGCCGACTAAGGTCCGTCTAGTCAGGGCTATGGTTTTTCCTGTGGTCATGTATGGATGTGAGAGTTGGACTGTGAAGAAGGCTGAGCGCAGAAGAATTGATGCTTTTGATCTGTGGTGTTGGAGAAGACTCTTGAGAGTCCCTTGGAGTGCAAGGAGATCCAACCAGTCCATTCTGAAGGAGATCAGCCCTGGGATTTCTTTGGAAGGAATGATGCTAAAGCTGAAGCTGCAGTCCTTTGTCCACCTCATGCGAAGAGTTGACTCATTGGAAAAGACCCTGATGCTGGGAGGGATTGGGGGCAGAAGGGGACGACCAAGGATGAGATGGCTGGATGGCATCACGGACTCGATGGGCGTTGAGTCTGAGTGAACTCCAGGAGATGGTGATGGACAGGGAGGCCTGGCGTGCTTCGATTCATGGGGTCGGAAAGAGTCGGACACGACTGAGCGACTGAACTGAACTGAACTGTGTCCCTAACTCTGCTCTCACTTCCGGTAAGTATTTCAAAGTTCCTCATACTACTAGTGACCACACAGCTCTTCAATCTTCTGCTTGGCTGAATTTCAGAGGAACGTATCAGAGATTACTCTGCCCCAGTATATGCTGCTTCCTTAAAGTGTTATCAATATTGCATGCGAAAATTAAACTTTATTAGATTCACAACTGGAAAATGAAAAGGCATCGTGAATCTCTGCCTTCAGTCAGTTTTCCTTCCGAGCTCCCTTTTTTCCGTCCCAGGCAAATGAAACGGAAAGAAAGAGTAGTCAGATTTAGGCCTAGACCCAAAAGTTAAAGATACACACCCATTTGTCACATTCCGCTACAGAGGATTACCCCCTCCGCCGCCAAAGTATTTTACAAATTCCTGGATTGAGGATGAAGACTCTCTCAAACACACACCAAAGAAAGCATTTCCTGCCGCGCCGCCCCGCCCCCCCCCCCAAGGGGAAGAAGGTCCCCGCATCGCTGGACTGAAATATCTCCCAGTCTTGCTCCCCACTCTGCCAGCTGCTCAAGCCTGGGAGCTTCCTTCTTAGCACTGCCACCCCCGACTCCTTCCCTCACCCCACCTCACCCCCACCCCACGCTTGGAGTAAGCATCAGCAAGTCGGGCAGGTTTTGTCAGGTACATTCGCCTCTCTGTCACACCTGCGCCCGCTGAGGTCCACACCACCTCTGCCTCCGAGAAGACTGCAAATTCCTAACGGGTTTTCCTGATTGCTGCAAACCCTGACTCCCTACCGAGCAGCCAGGAGTCCCGTAAAATATACAACAGCAAACTATAATATAATTAGATTACATCACTTCCCTTATAATTAAATTACATCTGCTCAAGCCTCCAGGAGCCCCATCGCAGTGAAAATACGCCCCAAGTCCCCCGCCCCTCGCGGGGTTCTGCCGGTGGGCAGCTGCCCCAGGCCCTGCGGTCCGCGGCCCCCGCCGCCCGGGACCCCGCGGGCAGAACTCGTGCTGCGGACTCGGGTGTTCCTGGGGGTTTCGGCCCGACCGTCACCTCCGCGGGGCGCTTTCCAGGCCCGCCGTGCGCCGCTCGTCCTCCCGGCGGTCGTCGCCGCCTCCTGCGCGGGCCCGAGTGACCGGCACCTGGCGCCCCGCTCCCAGGGAAAGCCCCGTTCCGCTGGGGCGGCTCCCAGGGAAAGCCCCGTTCCGCCGAGAGCGGCTGCCGGCCGCCCCAGCGCTCCCCGGGAAATGACCACCCGCCGGCCGCCGCCCTCCGCCTCCGCCACGCGGCGCCTGGAGGGCTTCCTGGAGGAGCGCGTCTACGGCTCTCCCTACCTTCCCGTCTAGGAGCGCACCTCTCGGGCGGGCCCTTCTCCGCTCGGCCCCGCGCGTCCCTGTTCCGCGCCCCGGCCGCCTCCATCCCGACCCCACCGCGGCCCGTTTCCAGCCTGCCAGTCCCCTCGGGGAGGCCCAGACCCGCTGAGCCTGTCACGGTCAGGAGCGCCGCCGGGAGGGGGCGGGGCTGCGGGGCCGGGGCGCGTGCGGATTGGCTGAGCCGTGCAACTCCGGCCAATCCTCGCGCTGCAGCGACGCTCCGCGGGGAGGCAGGGTCCCCGGTCGCGCGCGCTGAGGAGCCGGGCTGGGGGCGGGGCTTCACACGCGTCCCGGGGGTGGTTACGTCGGCGGCGCGCGAGCGGGCGGGCGGCGCGCTGGGGGGAGGTGCTCCGCGGGGAGGCAGGGTCCCCGGTCGCGCGCGCTGAGGAGCCGGGCTGGGGGCGGGGCTTCAGCGCGTCCCGGGGGTGGTTACGTCGGCGGCGCGCGAGCGGGCGGGCGGGCGGCGCGCTGGGGGGAGGTGCTCCACGGAGAGACGGGGCCCCGGTCGCGCGCGCGGAGGGGACGGGCTGGGGGCGGGGCTTCAGCGCGTCCCGGGGGCGTGGTCACAGCGGCGGGCGCGAGGATAGGTGCCCGACCCGGGCCGTCTGCTCGGCTTGGAGCTGGGTCCGCGGTCAGCCGAGGCCGGGAGGCCGCACCCTGCGCCTCCGCCGTGACCCGACCCTCGGCGCGGTGGCTTCGGGCTCGTCTAGCGAGGGTGGGTCTGAGGGGCTGGGCGAGCCCGGAGGAACACCGCGCGGGGCGCGGGGCAGGGGCTCTGGCGGTCCTAGGGAGCAGGGCCGCCGCCGCGCACGCGGCAGCGAGGGGAGGAGCAGCGCCGGGACGCGGGCGGGAAGGCGCCCCAGCCGGCGGAGCACGACCTGCCGGATGGGAGTGCCCCGCGTCTGTGCATCCCGCCGCCCGCCGCCGACCGTAACGAGTCGGTTGCGAGAGCGGTGAGAGGGCGAGGATGCAGATTCCTGAATGCTAATGAGCCGCCCACGTCTCTCGCGCTTTTGGCAAGTTAACAGTTTCTGAGTTTGAGCGCCGAGCGTGTGCCAGGCGGTGTTCCAAGCGCCTTTCGTGTATTCACTAGTTTCGTCTTGGCATCACTTTATCCAGTAGGTACCTGGCAGCTCCACTTTACACACAGGATGTCCAGTTAGAGGAAAGGCCAGCATCTTGCCCCCCTTCACACGGGGAGGAATGGGGCCAGAATTTGAACGCAGGGATGCTTTGCCAAGAAATTGAATTTTAGTTGGATTTTTTGTAGACTTGCTTAATGTTATCTCCTCGTAGGGTCCAGAAGTTGTCTTTTGCAGCTCAGCAAGCCTCTTTCCTTCCTGGATTCTTTATTTCCTTTCATTCCTGCATGCAAACCGAGCTCATGTCTTGCCAAATGCAGTCTGGAGCAAAAGACACACGAAAATTTAAGAAACAGATATACAGAAGCTCAGGGCCAGTGCAAAGAAGAGGAAACAGAATGAAGAGTGTCAAGAGCACAGGTAGTGGTTGAGAGGAAGCCTGAAGTGTCTAACTGTATATAACAGGCAGGAGATACTCACGGTTTTGTGAAAGGAATCTCCTGAGAGCTGTTGGGGAGGGGGAGAGTGCCGCGCAGAGGAAGCACGGAGCCAGGAAGAGGGGGAGGATGTAGTCGGCTCTTAGAAGGTTGAGGAAGGAGGTAAGAAGGGGCACAGGATGACGGGGCTGCAAGAAGGCAGCGAACAAGGAGGCTGAAGATGAAGAAGAGGTAAAAAGTCCTGGAGGCAGTGAGCAGGTAGGAAGTTAAGAGCAGAGGTGGGTGGGGAAGTTGACAGGTGGGGGGCAGGCTTCATTCTCTGTATGGAAGGCTGTCAGGATGGGAGCTGGAGGGGCCAGGGACTACCCACAAGGGGACTGATCCAGCCCTCCTTGGACTAGTTAGGCAGCAGTTAGAGGTTTGTGGTTCCAGATGGATACATCGAAGGTAGTGGTGGAGTCTAGAGTTGAGAGTGCCCCACAGTCAGGACCATGGCCTGGACTCCACTCTTCCTGAAAGCGCTAGCAGCTACATGATTCCGAGTGGGCTGGTCACACACGCAGCAGATGCCTGCAGAGGGTAATTATGAAATCAGTGTCCAGTAAAGATCAAAATTTGAGGAAATGCCATCTCCGTGGCAGTGAAATAGTAAATGCAGCAAACAGAGCTCACACCTAAGGGGGAAAAGCCATAAAGCAGAGTAAGTCCTCAGAGAGGAAAGGTCTACAAGGAGTCATTTCAGTTAGTTCAGTCACTGAGTCATGTCCAACTCTTTGCAACCCCATGGACTACAGCACACAGGCTTCCATGTCCATCACCAACTCCCAGAACTTACTTAAACTCATGTCCATCGAGTCGGTGATGCCATCCAAACATCTCATCCTCTGTCGTCCCCTTCAAGGAGTTAAGGGAGCATCTTATTTCTTTAAAAAGGCAGTCATAAGAACAAGCAACAGTTACAAAAAAACGACAACTGGATGAAAGCTAGAATAATTGAGATTTAAAAACTCAACAGGGGGGGACTTCCTTGATGGTCCAGTGGTTAAGAATCTGCCTTGCCATGCAGGGGATGTGCGCTTGATCGCTGGTGGGGAAACTAAGATCCCACATGCAGTGGAGCCCCGAAGGCCGCGCTTTGCCACTGCTGAGCCCACGTGCCTCAACGGGAGATCCTGTATGAGGCAACACGGATCTTGGACTACAACCAAGACCTGACAGTCACAGAAATAAATAAAAAATTTATAAAAGAAAGTGTGAAAAAAACACATTCAATAGAGTCGCCAGGGATAGGGAGTCAGACAAGCATGAACAGGCAGAGCACAGAGAATGTTTAGGGCAGTAAAGCCACTGTAAATGATGCTATAACGATAGATGCATGTCTTATACGCTTGTGGAAACTCATATAATGTCAGACACCAAGAGTGGACCCCAGTGTCAACTGGGGACTGCGGATGACAATGGTGTGTCTGTGTGGGGTCAGCGGTTGTTAACGAATGTCTTGTATCTGTGTGACGTCAGCAGTAGAGGAGGTAGACGAGTAGGGGATAGGGTGATAGGGAAACTCTGTTCTCATTTTCTCTGGGAACCTTTAAAACTGCTCTGAAAAATAAAGTCCATTTTTGAAAAAATCAAAAATAGGCTGAATAGAACAGGCATAAAGAGTGAATTAATGTGTTAAATGCCCAAGCAGAGGAATTCTGTCAGATCATTGGTCAAAAACACAGAGATGCAAAATATGAAAGGTGATTCTCAACCAGGAGTGATTTTTTTTTTTTCCCCTCTGCTGCTGCTAAGTCGCGTCAGTCTTGTCCAACTCTGTGCGACCCCATAGACGGCAGCCCACCAGGCTCCGCCGTCCCTGGGATTCTCTAACCAAGAACCCTGGAGTGGGTTGCCATTTCCTTCTCCAATGCATGAAAGTAAAAAGTGAAAGTGAAGTCGCTCAGTCGTGTCCGACTCTTAGCGACCCCATGGACTGTAGCCTACCAGGCTCCTCCGTCCATGGGATTTTCCAGGCAAGAGTACTGGAGTAGGGTGCCATTTTTTCCTCTAGGGGACATTTAACAATGTCTAAAACGTTAGCTGTCCCCCATCACTGTGGTTGGTGCTTCTGGGATCTATTAATAGCTCGTAAGTTGACTCATTGGAAAAGACTCTGATGCTGGGAGGGCTTGGGGGCAGGGGGAGAAGGGGACGACCGAGGATGAGGTGGCTGGATGGCATCACGGACTCGATGGATGTGAGTCTGAGTGAACTCTGGGAGTTGGTGATGGACGGAGAGGCCTGGCGTGCTGCGATCCATGGGGTCGCAAAGAGTTGGACATGACTGAGCGACTGAACTGAACTGACTGAGACACTGTGATTCGTGGTAAGGAACGTATTTTTGGCCTTTGTCCCTGTTCCTGGCACAGAGAGGAGGTTAACGCATCTCAGCCACAGGGACAGGCCCCCCTGCCCGTGGTCCTCTCTGCAGATGCCTTTTGTCTGTCTGTTCTTCCTGAAGAGCTGGCCGTTTATCTCCACATCACTGATCACTGGTCTGTTTTCCCAGCATCCGCCTGCCCTCCCCTGTTGTGCATTTATTATTACTTTTTAAAAGAATCTGCTTTTGACTGTGCCGGGTCTTTGTTGCTGCAGGTGGGCTTTCTCTAGCTGACAGTGACGCTACTCTGCTGTAGCATGCAGGCTTCTCGCTGCAGTGGCTTCTCTTGTGAGCACCGGCTCCAGGGGTGTGAGCTTCAGTAGCTGTGGTGCCCGGGCTCAGTAGCGGTGGTCTGCAGGCCTTGGAGCACTGGCTTGGTAATTGTGGGGCAAGGGTTGAGTTGCTCAGCTGTGTGTTGAAGATTCCCAGATCGGAGATTTGAACCCGTGTCCCCTGCACTGACAAGTGGATTCTTAACCACTAGGCTGCCTTAGGACTTTTTGATTTGGGGTCAAAGGTGCCATTTACTGCATTTTCCTAAGCAGGTGGATTTTTTTGCCCCCTGGAAAAGTTTCTTTAAATACTACACTTGGTTCCCATTACCATGTTTATCCCAAGTCTGCTGGACATTATTCCTTCTTTCTCAGCAGAATTTTTCCAGAGGCCCATTGACTCAAGCAAAGCAAACTGTTGAGACAGCGCCTGTCACTGAAGGCTGAGGGGTCTGTTGGCCTGGGTGGCCTGGGCTGGCCGGCTTTTCCCGCCCCCAGGCAGGGGCCTGCCCTGAGTAGACTTGCCTCTGGCGGACTCATGCTCTCAAACTCCCGCTGCACCCACCTACCATCAATCATTACATCGTAAGACTCAGTCACTGCCTGCAGTGAAGATAAGGCCCTGTGCTCCAGGAGCTAACCAATGCCCGGACAGGCAGAAATGGACACACAGGCAGGTGCAGACCTCCCCTGGTGCTTCTGGAAGCCTGGGCGAGGTGAGGACACCACAAGACTGTCCACCAGCCTGTGAGACTGGCCAGCCACACACGGGGCACCACCTGAACTGAATCCAGAAGGAAGCCCCAGGAGGGATGCTGAGGCCGGGGATGCACAGCAGGAAAGCCAGGGTGCTGGGTGCAGCAGCAGGCAGAAAGATGGGCCCAGCGGCTGCGGGCTCCGGATGCTAGGCTGGTGCCACCTCTGGAGGCGCGGGAAGGCTGTAGGAAGCCCCGGTGGCGGCGCGTGGGGAGGGCGTGGGGCCGCTCCCTGTGTCTGCTCCGGTCTCAGCGGGTGTGTGGCTGTCCTCTACCTCCCCGCCACCTCCCCCGCCGCTGTTCTGCAGGGACTGCGGTCTGTGTCACACCCTGGTCACTGGTCCCGCCAGACACATGGCAGTGACACTGTGCTCACCCAGGACACAGGCGTCATTTCTCAGACTCTGGAGGCTGAAGCCGTGTAGGAGCAGGAGCTCATGGCACCCACCCTCATCCAGGTGAGGGGAGGGGAGGACGCAGATGAACGGGGTTATTGGTGTTGGAGTAAATTCCATTTTAATTGTTTTATTTGGCTGCACTGGGTCCTAGCTGCAGGCGTGGATCTCTGATCTTCATTGCAGCATGCATGACCTTTAGTTGCAGCATGTGGGATCTAGTTCCTGACCAGGGATCAAACCCAGGCCCCCTGCGCTGGAGTTGTCACCTGGAGTTGTCACCACTGGAGCACCAAGGAAGTCCCGGAATACATTTCAGAAAGAGCTGTCGGATAACGAATGGTTTAAGCAAAATGATCTTTCATCATCAAGCACCATGCGTGGCCTGGGGGAGCAACTGCAGGGCCTCCCTGGGGTCACGCAGGGGTGAGCATCCTGGGCCATGAGCTGTGGGGAGGCCCCTCTCCCCGGGCCCCCGACCACCATCTGGCATGGTCTGCAGAGCACAGGCCTGTTCATAGTCTCTCCTCTAGCACTGGGAACTCTTGCAACACCAATGATTTCTTATAACTGCCCATAAGTTTAAAAAAGACAAAAAACCAGAACACCAGTGAATTTACCAGAAGAACTCTGGCCCAGTGTGACTGGTGATCAAAGTGAAAAAGCCCCAAGATGGATTTTAAAAAAGAGATGGTAATTCAGTTCTTTATACAGCTTGACATGAGGAAACAGATATTCTTAACAGTGCAAGGTCCCCAAATGCCTCCATCTCTGGTTTTTTTTGAAGAACATTGCCCAACCACAATTCTTTCAATAAGTCACTTTGGTAACCTGTGGAACCCCAGGGCATGGGCGAGACTTCAGCGGGTGATGTGGACTCCTCTGAACTGGCCCCTCCAATCTGCTGGATTTGTTTGAGGCAGGGCTGTAGGAGCAGGGAAGGAGAGGTGTGACCGGTTTCCCCATTTTCCAAGTTCTTCGGCAAAGGAAAAGGAAACCATTATTTTACTATGTATCAATAGCATTTTACTACACACACTTTATGAAGAAAATGAACTTGTAGCAAACCTGACTTTCCAAGATTAAACATTTTTAAGTAGATGGAAGTGAAATGACCCCAGAACAGACTATACCAGCCACGAAAGGATCTTGTTAAAGCTGCAGTTGTTGGTTAACGCCTTGTTGGACTTCTTATATGAAAAAAATTCTGCTTGACTTGATCATCCCGAAGGCAACCGGAATTGTTTCCCCACAGCAGTTCAAGAAAGAAAGGGTGAGGTAACAGAACAACCCAAGCTTGTCCCCTGAAGACATGTGACCTATCATGGTGGTCACCACCACCTGGGAGTTTGGCCTCTGAGATAATTTTGCTAAGCTTCAGAGCTCAGGAAGTCGGTTCAATCTGTTTCTGGTGCCTCTGCCACCAGATGTCCTGAGAGCAGACTTAGGACTCTGCTGAGACTGGCCTGGCTGCGGCCACACCGTGGGGAAGGCCTGCTCCCTCCTGGAACCGTGACGTCTCTCTGTGAGTCCCCAGGCATGGAACAAGGGCAGAGGAAAATACGCATGGAACACCAAGACTGGCAAACATGAAGGGACGCGTTCCTTCCAGAGACGACATTCCAAGTGTTAGCTACTGCAAACAGTCTGAATAGCACAAGGTCTTCCCACAAATCTCGTACTGCAGACTTCTTCGGCATGTGCACCACCCAGCTTAGTCTGAGTGCCAGAGGTCAGACAGGTAGGCCTCTGGGGCTTTCAGGGCTTGGAAAGGAGGGCGGGTAAAGCAGGGTGTCTTGTGAAGTTACCTAAGACCCTGCTCCCTGAGGTTGGCATTGGGCAAGACAGACACAGCAGCTGAAAAGCACACCAGGACACAGACGTCCTGGGCTGCAGGGAGAGACAGCCAGGAGGTCAGTGCTCAGCACCTGAGTAACGCTGGCCAGGGCTTCTCCCAGAGGCAGCTTGCAGGTGGTCTGTCCAAGGGAAAGGAAGAGGGGGGACACGAGCTTCTCCTCCTGCCAGGGCTACCCTGGAGCCATCTCCACGTAAAGTGTGCCTGAAAACCACACAGCTGATGCATGCGATTCTAAGCAGCAGCAGCATGGGGACATGGCACCACCCTCGCTGGCTCCAGGGCCATCGGGGTGCCCAGAGGCCCAGCAGCCCCACCCCTGGCAGATCAGACATCACCAACTGTCCTGGGTTGGTAGGCACAGGCACTATGGCCAGAAATGTTACTGTGGCCTAAGAGTGCGAAAAGACCCCAAGAAGCCGAAGTCCCAGAGATCAGTGTCCCACAGGCACCAAAAGCTGCTGTGTGGGGCCCGCTGGGCAGGCACCCAGGATGGCACCACGGGCCACGGGCCAAGTGAGCTGAGCTCTTTAACAAGATGGGGTGGGGTTGGGGGCAGGATGCCTCTGAAGGAGGGTCACCGGACAGAAAGGGATGATCCAGAACGTGGGAGTGTCACTTTTGAAGAACTGCTTGACCTGCGATGAGCAGAGACCTGTGTGTGAGGTCAGAACCGACAAGGAGCTTTATCCCTTTCACTCTGTTCGCGAGCAGTCTTTGCCCCACACTACCCATGTTTCATTTCTTCCACCTCCGTCTGCACCGCCGGGCGGCTGCCTGGACAGTGGGGGGTGTGACCGAGGGAGTCGGGCGGGAGCCGGCAGGGGGCGGTGTGCCCGGGCGTGTGGGCCGCCCGCTGCTGCCCTCCTGACCCACCTGGCAGAGGGGGGCTCTGTGGTCTGTGGGGAGTTCCGTGACACTTGGACACTGGGCTCCAGTAGGAAGTAAGTGACTGGGGTCCCTCCCCCAGGACGCTTGTCCTGATAGGCCTGGTCAGCGATGCCACCCCCCCGCACAACCCCCTGCTCCATGCACCAGACACAGTGCCCAGTAGCTGGGTCACCTTCCTGTCTACTGGGCAGGGTTCCCAATGACCAGTGGGAAGTGTGGCCCCAATTCCTTCCTGGACAGACTGATCTCATAATCAGAGACAATGCTATAAACTGAGAGGAACCAACCAGACCGGGCAGATGGCAGACGGGGCAGTCCAGAGGCCTGAGGAAGCTGTCAGTTAAACCTGAGCATGCCAGGCAAGCAGCAGAGCAAACTATTTGATTCCAGTGGTTCCGATGTCTAACACCGGAGTAAACCCACTCACCTCTCTTCCCTGTTCTTACCCCGAAGTGTGCCGCCTCTGACTCCTGGCCCGCCAAGGCTTAGGAGAACCGCCCCGGAGACCCAGGGGCCTGGGAGCACGGGAATTCCCCCAAATTCCGCCAATACCTCAGAAGGCCACAGGTGTGGTGTCAGGGCCTCAGGCTGCTGCCCGAGGTCTCCCTCCAGGCCCCAGAACATAAGGCTCCCTGCACACTGGCTCACAGGCGTGTCACTACGCAGGAGCACCAAGCCCCCGGGTGGGCTGGGCTGCAGCCAGGGTCCTCCCGGCAGCACACGACATTGCTTTTCTTTTAAATCTTCCAGATCTAGCTGCAAAGGCTCCCAAAGCTTCTTTGCCCCATCTGGACCTGGAAACGAGCTGATTTTTTAAAACCCAGATTCTTGGTGTATTTGGACACAATGAAAACTGTGCCTTTCATATTTTCTTTGTATTTCTCCATAGTTGCTTGACCCAACATCTGTCTGCTCTATACAATGAAAATACAAACTAAATGAGAATAGAAAAAAATAATTAAAGCATTAAATTGTACAAATTACAAATCTGTTCCAAAATATACTTACATTAAATAAAATACGCATTTCAGTAAGAGATCTACAGTGAATGACTGCATTCTGGGAAGCTTCACGACACCTAGGCAGGGCCGACATTCGTGGGAGGAGCTAAGAGACTTCGCACCAATCACAGTTTGTAGCGGGTTTCTGACGGCCAATCTGCGGGCTACACTGAGCACAGAATCACCTGCGCGGGACTGACGGGGGAGGGGAGAAGCAGCTCTAGCCTCGACGCTGAGTTCATTCTCATCAACAGCCTATACAGTACAGTTTCAAAAAAGTAAACATGTTAAGGTAAGCAGACAACTCTTTAGAACCCCAGACACATTTTCTGGCTGTATTTATGTGGAACTCTCCGGCTACAATGGGCGGTCGTGAAGAGGTTCTTCCTCAGGACAACACGGTCACAGGACTCGGAGGAGCCGGCGGGACTGAGGGGAGCTGAGGATCGGGGAGAGGCTCCTCTGGTTGCAGGTGGAGCCCATCTTCTCACGCACAGTCCGCGGCCCTGCAGTCCTCTCCCCGTATCATCTGGCATAGCGCTTAATGTAGTCCTCCACTTTATTCCGGAAGTCCTCCTGCGGGGCGGGGATCAGGGCCGTGAGTCATAGGGGAGCGACTCGGGACAAGTGAGGCACCCCCGAGCCAGGGGCCCCCGTGAGCTCTGGGGGGTGTGTGAAAGGCCCAGCCTCATCCCCGGGTAACCAAGAGGCAGGACGCGCAGAGACCCGCGGGCAGAGTGCCACCTCCCTGCCACTCGGGGTGCCGGGGTGGGGATACCAACACGCTCTGGGCGTAAGGGAACTGAAGACCCTTCGTTCTGCAGACAGGAGAGATGCCCAGTGCGGTCAAGGTCCCCAGTGGGTCAGGCCAGTGCTCTGGACCGCAAACGGGTCCCGGCTGCTGCTCTCGGGAAGGCCCTGTGTCCAGATCCGCCTTCCCAGGACCCTACCTACCGTCCAGGTGCGGCAGGCCATCAGGGTGCCCACCCTGTCCGAGAGGAGAGGGGGGCTTGAACAGAGTCTCCTTCTGGGGCAACAAGCAAAAGCTACCTGGCGCCTGGCTGATCCCTCAGGTGTAAAAAGGCCGTATGGATGCAGGCCCCTCCCAGGCCAGCATGAGGAGAGCTACCTCCCATCTGAACCAACACCCCAAGTGTGTCCCTAGGTCTTTTCTCTCTAAGGTTAGGAGCAGAATTCCTGGCCTTGCAGGACTAGGAAGGGCCCCGGGACTGTCTGAGCCACAAGAGTTACTTGGAGCTCGCCCACCTCCGAAGGCCTGCCCGCGTTTGCTGGGGCAGCATGTGAGCTGAAGGTGGATTCCCAGGCCCCTCCTCCCCCCACTGCTGCCCACAGGGTGCCCCCCTTCACCTGCATCCAGGGACACACACAGCCCGGGCCTGACGTGTGCTCTCTACTGGTGACGGGGAGGCCGCCGCAGGGGCCACTAGAGAGGCCGTGAATTCACTCTGCAGGAGGGGGCGGGCTCTGGGCTGAGGAAGGGTAGAGCTGGACCGCCATCAGCTGGCCCAGGGCTGCACACGGAGCCCCTCACCAGCCCACAGCCAACAGGGGCTGCACGGGAGCCCTGGCCGCCTTCAGCAAAACTCACAAGATCCACATCCACAGCGCCCCGAAGCCCACAGTACCATTTGCTCCCAGGGAACAAAGCTCTCGGGGTGGAGTGATGATCCCACGGGCAGCCCCGCCCTCAGTGTGACCCCGGGGGAGCACAGATGCCCCGGCTGAGCCCGAGGCCCCTCTGGTCTCCACGCCCCTCCAGGTGAGCAATCCTCCCCAATAGGCCCTGCAGCCCTCTTCACTCCTCTGTCTGAGGCTGCCTGAGAAGGCTAGGACTCCGGGCTTAAGTCCTGGACTCTGGCCCCTCCTGGTGGGTCTTCTCCCTTCTTTTTGGCCCTGCTTCCTCACAGCAAATGAGGGACAAGGTGAGCCCCTCCCGTGTGGAGCTGTGGGCAGAAGGAACGGGTCCTGGGGCAGGTGGGACAGAGCCTTCGGTGTGAGGGCTGGGGACTGCCTCCATCCTCCTGCCTGCATTCCTACACTGTCACAGGGTAAAGCAAGAATTGCCTGTTGTCAGTCGCTCACTGAACTCTGATAGGAAATTACACCTTATAGGAACACCCCTGTCTGACCTGGGGTCAAACACTTTCCTGAGACCAGGCACATTGATTATAACACATCAATTATAAATGCTTTAAGCTCAGTCCTGGGTTCCACCATTCTCAATTTCATCCTTATCTACTCAAGGGGCAGTAATTCTCTTTTTAGGCTTCCTAGGTGGCACCAGGTGAAGAATCCACCTGCCAATGCAGGAGATTCAGGTTTGATCTCTGGGTCGGGAAGATCCCCTGGAGAAGGAAATGGCAACCCATGCAGTATTCTTTCCTGGAGAATCGCATGGACAGAGGAGCCTGGAGGGCTACAGTCCATCAGGTCACAAAGAGTCAGATACAACTGAGTGTATGCGTGCACCCACAATTATATTTTCAACAAACACATCAGCCTAGAATCTCCTGTGAATAGCTTACCTTGTCTCGCAAATGGTGTTCCGCAGCTTCAATATTCAGTGGATCATCAAAATTCAACAGATCCTTAAAAACAAAGTCAGAGTAAACAGTGGAAAGAACCTGTTTTTCTGCTGTTACCAGTCTTCATTTTATTAAACAGGCAACAGAAATTTAATCAGCAAATGTTAGAGTGACCCAGAGAGTTGAGAAAACTGCCGAGAAATACAGTTCTTTTGATGCAGAAGCATTGAACGTTGAGACATTTTTTCCAAAATGGTGATTCATGGTTGACTGAGAGAAGGGTGGAATGTGTGTACAGATGACTTTCCACAGTTTGGTGAGGAAATAGCAATCACCTTAATTTCTAATGCTATTTCTTATAATTGGGGAAGGACAGTTCAGTTCAGTTCAGTCGCTCAGTTGTGTCTGACTCTTTGCGACCCCATGAATCACAGCACACCAGGCCTCCCTGTCCATCACCAACTCCCGGAGTTCACTCAGACTCATGTCCATCGAGTCAATGATGCCATCCAGCCATCTCATCCTCTGTCGTCCCCTTCTCCTCCTGGCCCCAGTTCCTCCCAGTATCAAAGTCTTTTCCAATGAGTCAGCTCTTCGTATGAGGTGGCCAAAGTACTGGAGTTTCAGCTTCAGCATCATTCCTTCCAAAGAAATCCCAGGGCTGATCTCCTTCAGAATGGACTGGTTGGATCTCCTGCAGTCCGAGGGACTCTCAAGAGTCTTCTCCAACACCACAGTTCAAAAGCATCAATTCTTTGGCGCTTAGCCTTCTTCACAGTCCAATTCTCACATCCATACATGACCACAGGAAAAACCATAGCCTTGACTAGACGGACCTTAGTCGGCAAAGAAATGTCTCTGCTTTTGAATATGCTATCTAGGTTGGTCATAACTTTTCTTCAGCTGATCTCCTTCAGAATGGACTGGTTGGATCTCCTTGCAGTCCAAGGGACTCTCAAGAGTCTTCTCCAACACCACAGTTCAAAAGCATCAATTCTTCGGCGCTCAGCCTTCTTCACAGTCCAACTCTCACATCCATACATGACCACAGGAAAAACCATAGCCTTGACTAGACGGACCTTAGTCGGCAAAGTAATGTCTCTGCTTTTGAATATGCTATCTAGGTTGGTCATAACTTTTCTTCCAAAGAGTAAGCGTCTTTTAATTTCATGGCTGCAGTCACCATCTGCAGTGATTTTGGAGCCCAAAAAAGTGAAGTCTGACATTGTTTCCCCATCTATTTCTCATGAAGTGATGGGATCGGATGCCATGATCTTCGTTTTCTGAATGTTGAGCTTTAAGCCTAGGTTTCAATAGATAACCAAGAAATATGATTTTGCAAAGCCCAAACAAACTTCACTTGCATTGAGCCTTTTACTTGAATTGATTGAGGCCAGGAGAATTAACTTTATGGTATTTGAACTGATGACACAATAGCCTGTTTCAAAACTGAAAAGATGCAAAAGAGCATCTGTGAAGTCTTTCAGCCACTTCATCCCTCCGCACACACTTCCTGTCTCTATAGGCAGTGCAGTCAATTTCTTCCAAACTATTAAAATGGGACAATATTCTAGGTGTTCTTCAGCAACTTGCTTGGTTTCTCCGATCAAACATATTTTTGAGACTTCTATATTTTGAAACACTTTGAAAATGAGATAGCTCCTTTTATCTGCTCTATAGCAGTGCCGTCCAATGGAATTTTCTGCAGTTTTGGAATGTTCTCTATCTGCACTGTCCAATACTATAGTACCTAACAGCCACATGTGGCTACTGAACATTTGAAATGTGGCTAAATTTGATAGAGGAACTTAATTTAAAATTTTAAACATAGAATTAATTAATTTTGGGGGGTGGGGGGCAACGCCTTGCAGCATGTGAGGTCTTAGTTCCTTGACCAGGAGCTAACCGTGTCCCCTGCAGTGGAAGCACAGAGTTCTAACCACCAGATGGCTAGGGAATTCCCCTAAAGTTAATTTTATTTAAAAAATTTTCCTCTAGAATTAATTTTTCCCCTAGAATTAATTTTAACAAATTTAAATAGGCACATCTGGGGCTTCCCTGGTGGTCCAGTGGTTGAACCCACCCTGCGGTGTGGGGCTCATGGGTTTGATCCCTGCTCTGGGAAGCTCCCACATGCTGTGGAGCAACTAAGGCCCTCACCACAGCTACTGAGCCCACGCTGTCAGCCTGAGAGCTGAAACTGCTAAGCCCGTGAGCCACAACCACTGAAGCACACTTGCCCTAGAGCCTGTGCTCCGCAGCAAGAGAATTCACTGAAGTGAGAACTCAACACACGGAAACAAAGAGTAGCCCCTGCTTGCGGCAACTAGAGAAAGCTCCCTCACAGCAGTGAAGACCCGGCACAGCCAAAAGGACTGAATAAATAAAAATGATATTAAAAAAAGACACATGTGCTGGTGGTCACCATATTGGGCAGCACAGCTCTGTAACCTGCAATCACATAAATAGACCATGAATCATTTTTCCCTTCTTTCATTTATGGATGTTATTTCCAACTTCTTCCTTTTTTTTTTTTTTTTTTTAATATTTACACTGAGATACCTGACCAGTTATTTTGGGACAATTATGTCATAGTCTGTGTTCGGGTTGGAAAGAATTTCCAGACATGAGACAGAATGAGAGGGAAATAATGTTTATTAGAGTTGAGAGATGCTGTTAGAAGAACAGGCCGGTTTGAGGGAGAGCTGACCCCAACTTATTTCTATATAAGAAAATGCTGCAATGAGCATACTTTCCTATGCCTTCTTATGCAAATATGGGAGAATTTGGATGTAAGTTTATAAGTGGAATTATACTGTCAACTCTACTAGATATTGCCAAATGATTTCCACAGTGGTTTTTCCAGGTTACACTCTCATACAATGTAAGAGGGTCCCTATTGCCCCGTAACCTCAGAAAGGCTTGGTATACCAGGCTTATCTTTGCCAATATGATGGATGGGAAACGTTACCTCACTGTCGTTGCTTTTGAGGGCGGTGGGTGGGAGTATATTTTGGCTATCCCAGACCAGGGATCGAACCCATGATGCCTGCAGTGAGGGTGCGGAGTCTAATCACTGGACTGCCAGGGAATTCTTTCCTGTTATTTTATTTTTCAATAGTTTATTCATTATATTTCTAGGTTAGACATATAACGCAAACAAAATGTTAAAATTGTATTTCTTCAAAGCACAGTGGGGGGAAAAAGGTAATGGGGAGATGAACACGGTCTTTGAATATTAAATCTTTGCTTTGGTGGAGAAAGCAGCTGCTCTAGAGGCAATGAAGTTGGTTCATCTTAAAGTCCAAGGTTTTGCTTTTGAAGGGCTTTTTCTCGCTGAAGTTACCATTGACTTTTTTCACAGGGGGACACCGCTGTGGTTCAAATGACTCTTTCAGTTACACTTGATAGCTGAATTATTAATATCCCTCTGGAAGTCAGTAACGCAGCTTCCATTTTATTTTGCATTTTCACGGAAACTACCTTTAGTCTGCTGTAGTCGCCTCAGCTCCACCTTAGAGAAGCCAGCCCAAATCTTTGCCGAGGGCCTCGGCTTGCCAGCACAGCTAGAACATCCAAAGCTCAAAGCCCCAGCTGCCAAGAGGACCACCCATGTACACTGGGGTTCTTCCCTTCACTGTTACTTTAAATTCCATTTTCTCTTTCTTCTTTGAAAAATTGTTTTTCATCCTGTCTTCATTTTTCTCTTTGGTTGACTGTCTTTTTTATACTGATTTGTTGAAGCTCTTCATACATTCTAGATTGTAATTCTTTCTTAGTTATATTCCTATATGTGGTGTCTATTATAATATGCTTTTGATTATTTGCCAGGAGCCACCACGGGACATCCCACCCATGACAAGGTCATGTGGAAGAGAACTGTTGAGCAAGGCTTCAGAACTCAACGGGCTCCCTAGGCTTTCTCGAGCATCTACGCCAAAACCAGAATCCGTCTGTTTTACTATTTCATGACTTTCACCAACTCCTCTGACATTAACAGGGGGCTATTCCTGACCACCTTTCTCTGGAGAAAAATCAACTTAGGGATACAGCTAATAAGTCTCTTGGACATGAGAGGAATATTTCAAATCAAACCCCCTCTGTTAACATTCTATCTTGCTTGGCAGGTATATCCAGACTCTTGCAGCTACGCATGTGAACCACCACGGGACATCCCACCCATGACAAGGTCAT
The DNA here is from genome assembly GCA_006408695.1 of Aepyceros melampus. Taxonomy (NCBI): domain Eukaryota; kingdom Metazoa; phylum Chordata; class Mammalia; order Artiodactyla; family Bovidae; genus Aepyceros; species Aepyceros melampus. The sequence continues at coordinate 18,134 of SJXQ01001179.1, forward strand.
GTGGAAGAGAACTGTTGAGCAAGGCTTCAGAACTCAACGGGCTCCCTAGGCTTTCTCGAGCATCTACGCCAAAACCAGAATCCGTCTGTTTTACTATTTCATGACTTTCACCAACTCCTCTGACATTAACAGGGGGCTATTCCTGACCACCTTTCTCTGGAGAAAAATCAACTTAGGGATACAGCTAATAAGTCTCTTGGACATGAGAGGAATATTTCAAATCAAACCCCCTCTGTTAACATTCTATCTTGCTTGGCAGGTATATCCAGACTCTTGCAGCTACGCATGTGATTATTTACAGCCTCCCAACTGTGAGAGGCATGGAAAGCCTAAAACATAGAGCCTTTCAAAGAGTTAAAAGTTATTAGAATAGTGCTGATGCAGGATTTCATTATTGGGCCAGTGCTTGTTGCTAAGTTCCCATATCTCTTATCCACTGTGCACCTGGGAGTGCATTAGTTAACATAGTTGGAAAGTAAGAAAAACAAAATAGTAGCCTTGGAATTAACCACATCAGACTTCTGAGCTAATTGGTTCTTTCTTGTAACTCACTGCACTTTTGCTCCGTGAGAAATGTAACTTGTTTAATACTTTCTGAGGCTGACATAGATTAGAAATATAAGAAAAAACATTTCAAGGGAAAATAAGTTTTTTGGTTGAGCAGCCTTTATTAAAAGAGGGTCATAAAATGTCCACAGGCCTCCAAGGCCAGAAGATAATGTACACAACATTGTCTATGGGAAAAGTTTGCAGAAAAAATCCTGGTTTTATAAAGACAAAACAGATGTAATGTTTGGGCTGACTCTGTACGACTTTGCATCTTTCATTTCCCTGTATGTATAAGACAAGGTATAAAAATACCTTTTAATAATAAAGCTATTGGGCCTCGCTTGAAGAAGCTTGGTCACCCCGTGTTTTTCTTTTTTTCTTTTTCAGGCTGATCCCTTGGAGCATAGAGGCTCCCTGCGTTCACTTATCTGCCTGGGTTTCTAAGACCTGAACGGGAAGACGTTCTGCGTCTTCACTCCCTCGGGAGACCGGAAAGGCACCTGTGGCCTCCGTGAACAGGGCAAACTTCTTGTCTCGAAGTTTTATTGGCTTTCTGTGTAAACCAAGGAATTTCAGCCTCTTTCTCTCTTCTATTTTCTTATCTACAATATTCTTTCCTTATCTCTCTCTAAATCAATTGCTGATGCTGTTTTTCCTTCAGGTTCCCCTGGATCCTGCGGGGGCTGGACCCTGGCAATTATTCATTTAATTTTTGGAATAGTAATATATTCACAAGTATTCCAAAAGGTACCCAAAGATAAGCAGGCAGACTACCATGAGGGTGTGGTCACTCACCTAAGCCAGACATCCTGGAGTGTGAAGTCAAGTGGGCCTTAGGAAGCATCACTATGAACAAAGCTAGTGGAGGGAATGGAATTGCAGTTGAGCTATTGCAAATCCTAAAAGATAATGCTGCTAAAGTGCTGCACTCAATATGCCAGCAAATTTGGAAAACTCAGAAGTGGCCACAGGACTGGAAAAGGTCAGTTTTCATCCCAGTCCCCAAGAAGGACAATGCCAAAGAATGCTCAAACTACCACACAATTGCGCTCATTTCACATGCTATCAAGGCAATGCTCAAAATCCTTCAAGCTAGACTTCAACAGCACGTGAACTGAGAACTTTCAGATGTTCAAGCTGGATTTAGAAAAGGCAGAGGAACCAGAGATCAAATTGCCAACATCCGTTGGATCATAGAAAAAGCAAGAGAGTTCCAGAAAACCATCTACTTCTGCTTTACTGCTACGCCAATGCCTTTGACTGTGTGGATCACAACAAACTGCGAAAAGTTCTTTAAGAGATGGGAATACCAGACCACCTCATCTACCTCCCGAGAAACCTGTGTGCAGGTCAAAAAGCAACAGTTAGAACCAGACATGAAACAATGGACTTGTTCAAAATTGGGAAGGGAGTAAGACAAGGCTGTATATTGTCACCCTGCTTATTTAACTTTTGTGCAGAGTACATCATGAGAAACACTGGGCTGGATGAAGCACAAGTTGTAATCAAGATTGCAGGGAGAAATATAAATAACCTCAGATATGCAGATGACATCACCCTTATGGCAAAAAGTGAAGAGGAACTAAAGAGCCTCTTGATGAAGGTGAAAGAGGAGAGTGAAAAAACTTGCTCAATACTCAACATTCAAAAAACTAAGATCATCATATCCAGTCCCATCACTTCATGGCAAATAGATGGAAAAAATGGAAACAGTGACAGACTTTATTTTCTTGGGCTCCAAAATCACTGTGGACAGTGACTGCAGCATTGAAATTAAAAGATGGTTGCTCCTTGGAAGGAAAGCTATGACAAATCTGGACAGCATATTAAAAAGTAGAGACATCATTTTACCAACAAAGATCAAAGTTATGGTTTTTCTAGTCAAAGTTATGGTTTTTCCAGTAGTAATGTACAGATGTGAGAGTTGGACCATGAAGGCTAAGTGCCAAAGAACTGATGCTTTTGAACTGTGGTGTTGGAGAAGACTCTTGAGAGTCCCTTGGACTGCAAGGAGATCAAACCAGTCAATCCTAAAATCAACCCTGAATATTCATTGGAAGGACTGATGCTAAAACTGAAGCTCCAATATTTTGGCCACCTGATGTGGAGAACTGACTCATTCATTAGAAAAGACTCTGATGCTGGGAAAGATTGAGGGCAAGAGGAGAATGGAGCAGCAGAGGATGAGAGGGTTGGATGGCATCACCAGCTCAATGGACACGAGTTTGAGCAAGCTCCGGGACACAGTGAAGGACAGGGAAGCCGGCATGCTGCAGTCCATTTGATGGCATAGAGTCCGATACAACTTCACAACTGAACGACAGCTCTTATGGCTGGATCTGATCTCACTCATACTCCCTGGCTATTGCCACCTCTCTATGGCTCTGGAGAACCCCGTGGACTCCCTGAATGTCTCTTATATCCCCCACCTAGCCCCCGACCCCAGCTGCCTGAACGTTACACCTCGGTCACTCATTCACCATCTGGCTTGCACACCACGCCCATGGCAGGCCCATGGCTCTCAACACCATCAAGGAAAGAACTGAAAGTGCCAACTACTCTCTGTCTCCTTACCGGTTCACCTTGATTTGCCCATGTATCTACACTGGACATCAGTTTGTACTGGCTTCAATGATTTCTTCTATTTTCTGGCTGTTTTGAAGCCATCTCCCTACTCCCAAGGGAAGCCTCTTTGATGTCTATCTCACTGTCACCTCCTGGCTTTCTTCTTCAATCCCTAAGGCTAGAAGGGGTGGCTTCTCTTGCGTTCCTTTCATATCATACCCTTGATTCCCTGGCTCTGGTTTTCACTTCAGAAGACAGGAGCCCCTTTTGGAAGCCATCCTTTGAGGTCGATGTTATGATTGCCATCGTGAACAGGTGATGAAATCAGAAACCAGAGATTAAATTACCTCTCCCTTTTGTAGAAACTTGGACCTAGAGCTCGATCTTGATTATGTTAAATAGGAGCTAAATGAATACAGAAAATGATTTCTCTCTGAGTGCAATTTCAAGTCTATTGTCTTGCTGAAAAATCCTATTTTGAATTTCAACACATTAGCTCTTTTCTCCTCTTTCTGTTCTTTCTGAAACAATCTTAATCTTCTCACAAGCAGGATAATGCCACAACCAAAGAAGGAGGAGGCCGCTTAGTTGCTGAGGGCAAAGAGAAGAGCACATGAATAGTTTCTTCACACAGTCTGCACCCCAGCTCCCCGTTTCCATCTGACTTCCCATCTGCAGAGTCTAGTGAATTTTTATATAATCCTTCGATTTTCTGCATGTAACGTGTGTCAATATGTGCATACGTATGTGAGTGGGTATCATATGGGGGACAGCACTGAAAAAAATGAACCCTCTGATTATTTTTCTAAAACTTTTTTCTTGAGACTTTGGCTTTTAAACCCCAAAGTCAAAAACTGAATAAATGATAATCTGCATTCTACTCTATTTCCTTTCCTGAGATACCAAAGCCAGGACCTTTGTTTTTGTGATGGGAGTAGGGACATACATAACAGAAAATATGACAATAGGTTCATGTATTTAAAACCTTCCATGTCCAGGATCTAAGTCAATGGCAAGAGGCTTGGAAAAGAGAACAGTGGTGGTGACCCAACCTAGCCCCCATGAGCTGTCCAGCCTGCTGTTTCCTCCTTCAGCTTCTTTGAGCCATCACCTGGGCTTCAATGACCTCTGAATGCAGCAAAATGCAGCCAAGGTATTTTTGAGTCTCAGCCATATGCCTGGCAATGTTTTATGTACTTTCATATCAGTTCAGTTCAGTTCAGTTTAGTCGCTCAGTCGTGTCCGACTCTTTGCGACTCCATGAATTGCAGCACGCCAGGCCTCCCTGTCCATCACCAACTCCCGGAGTTCACTCAGACTCATGCCCAACGAGTCAGTGATGCCATCCAGCCATCTCATCCTCTGTCGTCTCCTTCTCCTCCTGCCCCCAATCCCTCCCAGCGTCTTTTCCAATGAGTCAACTCTTTGCATGAGGTGGCCAAAGTACTGGAGTTTCACCTTTAGCATCATTCCTTCCAAAGAAATCCCAGAGTTGATCTCCTTCAGAATGGACTGGTTGGATCTCCTTGCAGTCCAAGGGACTCTCAAGAGTCTTCTCCAACACCACAGTTCAAAAGCATCAATTCTTCGGTGCTCAGCCTTCTTCACAGTCCAACTCTCACATCCATACATGGCCACTGGAAAACCATAGCCTTGACTAGACGGACCTTTGTTGGCAAAGTAATGTCTCTGCTTTTGAATATACTATCTAGGTTGGTCATAACTTTTCTTCCAAGGAGTAAGTGTCTTTTAATTTCATGGCTGCAATCACCATCTGCAGTGATTTTGGAGCCCAGAAAACTAAAATCTGACACTGTTTCTACTGTTTCCCCATCTGTTGCCCATGAAGTGATGGGACCAGATGCCATGATCTTTGTTTTCTGAATGTTGAGCTTTAAGCCAACTTTTTCACTCTCCTCTTTCACTTTCATCAAGAGGCTTTTTAGCTCTAACCATAGCCTTGACTAGACGGACCTTAGTTGGCAAAGTAATGTCTCTGCTTTTGAATATACTATCTATGTTGGTCATAACTTTTCTTCCAAGGAGTAAGCGTCTTTTAATTTCATGGCTGAAGTCACCATCTGCAGTGATTTTGGAGCCCCCCAAAATAAAGTCTGACACTGTTTCTACTGTTTCCCCATCTATTTCCCATGAAGTGATGGGACCAGATGCCATGATCTTTGTTTTCTGAATGTTGAGCTTTAAGCCAACTTTTTCACTCTCCTCTTTCACTTTCATCAAGAGGCTTTTTAGCTCCTCTTCACTTTCTGCCATAAGGGTGGTGTCATCTGCATATCTGAGGTTATTGATATTTCTCCCAGCAATCTTGATTCCAGCTTCTGTTTCTTCCAGTCCAGCGTTTCTCATGATGTACTCTGTATATAAGTTAAATAAGCAGGGTGACAATATACAGCCTTGACGTACTCCTTTTCCTATTTGGAACCAGTCTGTTGTTCCATGTCCAGTTGTGAAATAGATGACCAGTCCAAGTTCAATGCATGAAACAGGGCACTCAAAGCTGGACAATTCTGAGGGATGGGATGGGGAGGGAGGTGGGAGGGGAGTTCAGCATGGGGGACACATGTACACCCATAGCTGATTCATGTCAATGTATGGCAAAAACCACCACAATATTGTAAAGTAATTAGCCTCCAATTAAATAATTTTTTTTAAAGTTGTACTTCTTTTTTTTATGTAGGCTTCTGGATATACAGTTATGGGCTGTCAGAGCTGAAAGATACCTGATACCATTTTATCTACCTCTCCAAGCTCAACAAAACTTACTTAGGGAAGAGTTTAGTGTCATAGGGAAAGAATGAGATTTGGAGAGAATTGTTTTCTAGTTTCAGCTCAAGCACTAACTCCACTCTTGAAGAAGTCTTTTGGTTTCTTTGAAACTGTTTCCTTATATGTAAAATGGAAGTGATAATCCTCATGACATTGTAAGATTGTATTGTTGAATTCCAAGTTCACCCCTAGATTCAAGGTGTGATAGAAGGATTTGCAGGACTCTGAAGTCATTATAGTCAGGCTACAGTTCATTTCAGCAAAGGGATTAAAAGAAGGATCAGTAAAGGAAAATGGTAGATCAGACACAAGTTAGAGCATACCAGGTAGAAGCTTGCAAGAGTCCTCTCTTAGTGGATTCATACAGGACATACTAAATCCCCCAGCAATGAACTTCAGAAATATATGCAAAATGCTTTCTGCCACGGAAGTTTTATTTTGCCTAATAGTCTAGGGTTTTTATTGGGTAACTCTAGTGCTGATTGTAGTTACCAAAACTTCAGAACAACCCCCACCCCAGAGAAAGAAAACAGATGTTCAGCATAAATTACATTTTTTACACAAACTATCCACACAAGTTGGTATAATGTGGTTCAAGACTTCAGGCATGCACAGTGCCCTAATCAGTAGCATAGGGAACATTCCAAGACCTCAGTTCCTAGGAGCCAGCCAAAGTCTAGTGATACAAGTAGGCCCTTCTGAGAATGTATACAATTTGAGTAATTCAGGCCTGCTGGATTAATTCCTTACTTCACAGATAGGTGTTAAATTATTGTCAATGTAATGTACTGTGTATACATGTATGATAAAGCAGTATATTATACATGCATTAAATTATAATTAAATATAAATAAATATATAAGGGCTTCCTTTGTGCTCTACAATGCAGGTAGACCTGGGTTCAATCCCTGGGTCAGGAAGATCCCATGGAGACGGAAATGGCACCAACTCCAGTATTTTTGCCTGGAGAGTTCCGTGGACAGAGGAGCCTGATGGGCTACAGTCCATGGGATTGAAAAGAGTCAGACATGACTGTGTGACTAATTTCACTTCATATATGTTATATGATGCACATGATAAGCAGTACCTTAAATGCAAGGTATTATTATTACAAATAAATAATGAAGACTTAAATAATGAAGGCTAGAGTGGTCCCTAGAGTATGTCTGAGGAGAGTAATAAAGGACATTTGCAAGGTAACTCTTCAGAGCAGTGAATGAGAGGCTGAAAAAAAATTCCAAATTGAGTTTTTGTCTGTAATAAAGATAATTTTGTCACCAGAACCATTTTGTCCCTCTTCAGTTTGACACTATATGTTCTCATCATTAGCTATATATTTCTTGAGGAGGGGTGCACAACCCAAATTGTTCCACCACCCACGAAGGAGTTTTGGCAAGTATCTGACCTTCCAAGGAAGGTGTAAAATCAAACGTCTGAAAAAATGCATAGGCAGGTGCTTCCTAACAAACCCTGTAAAAGACTATATTAATAATAAAACTAATACCAGTGGTGAATTTGTGTCTGAATGGAATTTAATTTAGATGAGTTTATATGAGCCTGGATACTATTGGAATATCATTTTGAGCTAAATATTGGACTAGATGGCCAGCCAAACCCTGTTTCTCCCCCTCAGAAAATGTCCTCTAAGGATGAAGAAAAAGACTATGGAAATGAAATTTAGCATTGTACATTAGAATGATTTCTTTGTGTAGAGGGAGAGAAGGAGGCACACACATACTGAGGAGGCCTCATCCTGCGGAGGCACACACATACTCATACCTAAAGCTGCTGAAAGCATTTACTGAAGGATGGTCTGTATTATCTGAACCCAGTTGGTGGTTGCAACCAGTAGATTGGAGAACCACTTGGAGGAGGGAGGATCTTACTGATGGACACAAACCTCTTGCTGGAACTTTGGTGAGAGAGTACATGTTATAGTATTTCAGCTGCTGTCAGATTCCTCCTCTGCTTTATACCTATGTAGCTGCTGTAGTGCCCCCCCCCACCAACTGCTTAACAGTTGCCCTTATCCTGAATATAAGATAAAAACCAGCTCATTCATATTGCTGGTATGTTCTTTTACCCTTTGTCTTGGAGGTATGTGAGACATAGCAGTGCTTCTCCTCAAATTGGCCGTCTGCTGCCAGGTACTGAGCATTATTTGAGGCTCTTTCTGAGTCCCCTGCTGCAAGTGGCTCTGGAAAGTTTTCATGGACTACAGTGTAATGTAGGCTCTTTTGTGTGCTGGCAGAAAAGGGCAACTCTGACATCAAGGGAGCCCATTGCTTCTTCTGAAGAAAAGTATTTGGCAGGTTGTAATAAGGGACTGAAGCACTCGTTGCTCCACTTTATCATTCCTTGGAACAGCTTCTCCTACCACTCACCCCAGTTAAAATACTACTGGCCCTTGCATTTGTATGGCATTTTCCTATGTGTTGTTTCCTAACACTTTCCTATATATTTTTTGATCCTTAGAATACTTTTGTTCATGCAAGTTCCAATGCTATTTCTACATAGGGAAATGCAAACTTCCTCTAACCTCTTGAGGAACTTTCTATGACACTCTCTTAATATTTAACCACTTTTCCTATTTTTACTTCTAATTGTTTATATATACATCTCATTTAGTAGACTGTAAAATCCTTAATGGAAAGATTTAGATAGGATTCAACAATAAGCATAGGGTAGACAAGTAATGAATAATGGAGTTGAAATATAATAAAACACAAATAATTGAAGTTTAGATAACATTGCCAAAGTCATTTACTCTATTTACTGGCAAACCTGGAACTTGAATTCAAAATTTCTCCTAATCTTCTAGTACTATTTTAAATTCTCCATCACACTGCTTCCATTATTCTTACTACAGATCACATTTACTCTTCAGATATGAGGGAGGTCAACAAAGTGTCTAATCGTCAGGAAAGACTTCAAGGAGATGGACTTTGACATATGGGTATAATTTCACTGGGTGAGATGCAGAGGAAAGGGTGTTCCAGATAGAGCTATCAATGACAGCACATAGGAAGATAGGAGGAAGAGCGTGTCTGTGGAGTAATAAAGGCAAACCTAGTAACAAGGGCAGCAGGAATTGTTTGGAGGTAGGTCTTGAAAGCCAAGTAGAAATGTTGGGATGTGATATGGTAGGAAATAAGGCCCATGTAGGCGGCCTCATATTGGGGAATGGTCTATAGTGTAGGGGGACTTAGGATTTTCTGGTTTCTGTGGACACTTTTGGATTTAGAAATGATGGCCCCTTCTGCCTCCTGGCTTGTTCAACTCTGAATATGAAATTTATTTTATTAAAATATTCTAAATTACTAAGTAGTATAATACATTAGTTGCCAAATTTCCAAACCTAAGCTCAGAAGGAGTCCTCTTCTGGACTCCTTGAAACTCTTTGAAAGAGTTTCAGAATTCTTTGTCATGGTAATAAGGATTTTGCCTTCCTAGGAGATGCTGCCAGCTCCTAGAGACCTCTCTCTGGCATAGTAAATTAGAAGAATTTAAAGTAAATGGAGCTACTGAGGAGAGATGCATCCTTAAGCCACTTTCCCTTCCCTTGACCTTTTTAATCTCTGGATTTAGCAGAGAATGGGGTTCCCTGGTGGCTCAACAGTAAATAATCCACCTGCCAATGCAGGAGATGCAGGTTCGAAGAAGTCGAAAAGATCCCCTAGAGAAGGAAATGGCAACCCACTCCAGCATTCTTGCCTGAGAATCCCGTGGACAGAGTGGTGTCGTGGGCTATAGTCCTTAGGGCCGCAAAAGATTTGGACATGACTTAGCAACTAAACAATAGAAGCACTGTCATTTAACCACCATTTTGGTTCAGGGCACTCAAGTTCTTACCTACTGTTATACTTTACAGACTTTCAGATATTCATGTCATTTGGTTGGTTCCTTATATTGTGAAGACTTAACAAAATTCTCAATTAGTCCATCCCTGCCTTGTCCTCAAGGATAAGTATGAATAAACCACTGGCCTCCATTAACAGAACTGTAATATATCCTGGTAAGAGAGTAAATCTTAGTATAAATTTCATATACACCAAGCTTAAGATTTCTCTTTCGTTCTCTCTCCCTCTTTTCCTCCTCTACTTCTTTCTCCATGTACTCTTCCTTTGACTCTCTCTTCCAAACATACTTCTTATAGTTTGCTATTTGGTAATTTGGTAATGGACCAAAATACAAAGTTCCTGCTCTCATATGTTCACACCACTAACTTCCTGATTTGGTTGTCTCTGCATGAGACCCTAGCATCCTCTCCCAATATTCCTTTCCAACTAATGTGCTCTTATTCTCTCTCTGGAGCCATAGAGCTTCAGCAGAGTCTCTTCTGTAGCTATTTCAGAAGGTGGCCTCTGAGCACCAAAGAGAGAAGAGACAGAAGGTGGCAAGTGGGAACTGGATCCTTGCAACAGAATTGTAGGAAAAGGAACATTAGGTGTGAAGACTTTGGGACTTAGTTTTCTATTAACTAACAGTTGTCTAGCCTTTATATATATTTTTCACACATTTATGTGCCTGTAGGGTAGGACTGTGGTTCATTTTGTGTCATCTGACAGTACCTAGCACACAGTTGATGTTCAGCTAAGTTATCAGGTACCTCTTGTGCTCTACTATCCCTTCCCCACCCAATTTCTGTGTACATAGGTTTAGGCCTTGTTTCTTTCTTCTCCTGGCTCAAGGCCTTTCTTAACTTTTCTGACTGAATTTGTTTCACCTTACACAAAAGAAAGATAATATCTGTTTGTTTTATATCTGTTTATAATATAGTTTTATTACAGAGATCAAACAAAATAACAGACATGAAATATTTTATAACCTATAAACTACTGTGAAAATGTAAGACAGTTTTATCGGATTGGTCAAGAAATGTTGAAAGCACACAATTTTATCACATATGTGAATCAGGCTTCCAACTAGATTATGTTATAGAATTCCAGGCCTCGTTATATACCCACGTTTGCTTAGGTTTAGCTCATTTGTACACTTTGATTAAAGTTAACATTAAGAAAGAAAAAAATTCAACCTTTATCTGTGTTTGATACAAAGGCCAATGGCGATTACATCATTTAAATATAGTTAGATTTCATTTTCCTTTGGTATCTTGGTGGAATTTCCTAAAGAATGCCCAGGAATAATTAAAGGAGACTGACTCTGGTGGAGGAAGTACATTAAAGGCAATTAGCAAAATGTAACAAACAGATCAAAACTGAATCTATCTTCTCCCAGACATTTCCAAGTATAAACTATATAAATCTGTGTTCTAAATTCCCCAAAGGAAATATTTTTTTTGGAATCAAGCAGCAAGGATCTAGTGATTCCTTGTTGCATACCCAGCACTGTGTACAGGTATGGTATGGCAGTAGATGTAAAATCCTGAAAACTTGCTTTCAGGAGCACAAATTCTGGTTGGGTCCACAAAACATAAGGGGAAAAAAAAAGGTTTTATTGTTAGTGGTCTGGGCCTTGGAAGGTGGAATTTAGAGAGACAGAAAGGAAAAATGCAAGGAAACCTTGTGTATATTGGGATAGTAAGCATGTCGAGTGCTGTGCCTAGTGCTAGGGTGGCTGCTGAGGTATAGTGGAGCCAGATTATGGAAATCCTTGAAAGCCTTGTAGAGGTGACTGGATTTGATATAATTAAAGGTGATGATTCATTTTGAGTAATTGAGCCAGGATATTGATGAATAGTGTGGATGGAAACAACGTGCAGGGTGAATTAAAGTAGAGATAGGCACCTACTATCAAAAACCCATTTGTTAGCTCCCCTTGTAGGATGATGATGATAGACATGAAGAATGACTATTGAAAACAATATATTGGCTAAAAACAGAAAATAACAAGAACAAGAACAATGGGTCATAATAAAAGTCAGGTTGTGTCTCAGTTAACAGAACTCTGACATCATAGGTGACTTTTGTGGGAAAAGTGTCTGTTCCTTTATAAAATCATTTTAACAATAAATGATTATTTCACCTATAGGCTGAAAATATAGTGCATTCCCAGAGTTGAATCAATGAGTGGTTTCTGAAACTGACCTTTTTCCAGCAACAAGCATGGGCAAGAATCTTCTCTAGGCTTTCTTAGAGCTGGAAGACTCAGCATTTATGTTTGTGTGCCTGGATTAAAATGAAGGACTCTTTCATCTCTGAAAAGAAATTAAGAAAGTTCCAAAGACAAACTGAACACTAGCACAAAAAGACTGTAAACACAGGGGAAATTACATGAAGATAAGAGAAAAATATTGAAGTAGCAATGTTCTTAGTTACTTAGCAAAGTATTGTTCACTTTTACACACACACACACACACACACACACATCTCTCCCTGCTATAAAATTTCTGTATGTGGCCTGAACATATTGTCTTAGCACCATGGTAATAGGCTGTGTGCATTTGAGCAAATTACCTTAAACTCTCTTAGAAGCTTCAGTTTTCTAATGTATAAAATAACAATGTTAATTCCTTCTTACTTCACAGGGCTTTTATAAGGGTTAAATGCAAATAATATCAACCTTCTAGTTTACAGTAAGTGATGGATAAATGTTAATACCCTTATCATTAGACATCATAAGGTGATAAGTCATCTAGTTTTTTGGACTCACTTGCATTCATCTGAAAGCAGTCAAAGTATTCTCCAGCTTGCTCTTTAAGCAGTTGCAAATGTGTGGAATTTAACTCAGTCCTATCAGTAGCTGCTTAAATAGCAGCTTGGGTTTCAGTTCATATAATTTCCTGCCGCTGGGTTGGGATTGTGTTGCGGGAGTGGTCAACAACTAGTAAATCTGATGTATAACTTTTCCAGGGTAAATACTATATTTTTAACCTTAAAAAGTTGACTTGTTCATCATATATAAGTTAATCTTGAAGAAAAAAAGTGTTAGTCGTTCAGTCGTATCTGACTCTATGTGATCCTATGAGTCTGATCCTGTGATCAGACTCCTCTGTCCATGGGATTCTCCAGGTAAGAATACTGGATCGGGTTGCCATTTCCTTCTCTAGGGGATCTTCCTGACCCAGGGATGGAACCTGGGTCTCCCACATTGCAGGCAGACTCTTTACCATATGAGCCACCAAGGAAGCCGGGTCCACAAGGAAGAGTAGGTTAATCATACTCTATGAATAAAGTGAGGCCACTCCTAAGGGTAATGTGATTCCAGTTTAACTGGTTCAGAATCTACATTCCTGTATTTCCTCATGAACCTTGACTGTGGTGTAGCTTCACTTGGAAGAGCTCAAGAAAAAATGAAAGATAGCATAAGAGAGATGTTGGCAGCAAGAGCTGTTTATTGCCATTCACCTGTGAGTGCTGTCTGTACCACCGAGTCTGGCATACTAGAACTAGAACACCCTCTATTTATCTACAGTACGTTATGAAATTTTTTGAATGTTCATATTTATGGAGAAATTCCCCTTCTGCTTGAATGGGTTTCCTTCTCTGTTCAATAGGGCCAGGGTTTTATTTAAGATAGTACAAATGCTTCCAGGCCATTTCCAGGTAAAGTGCCCTGTACATCTTGTCCCCTGGTCCTTGATCACTTTTATGGTTAAATAAATAAATAAGCCAAGTAAGTCCATACAAGCATGCTACGTTGCTTCAGTCATATCTGCTCTGCAGTGCTATGGACCATAGCCCATCAAGCTCCTCTGTCCATGGGATTCTCCAGGCAAGAATACTGGAGTGGGTTGCCATCCTCTCCTCCAGGGGTTCTTCCCTACCTAGGGATGGAACTCACGTCTCTTAACGTCGTCTGAACTGACAGATGCGTTCTTTACCATTAGCGCCACCTGTAAGTAAATAAATATATAAAGTATGTGTTCAGTATAAATCTACAGAAAAATACCAAAGAAATCACTTAGCTGTAATTAAATATTTGGAAATCATTGGCTCTAAAGTATTACATAATTCTCCATAGTAATTTAGCAGATATTACAATTCTGAGGCTACTGTGGCTTCTCCATTGAAATGGAATAAAATCACAAATTTCCTTATCACTCCAAAGCTTCTTGATGACAAATGGATTACAGCAGAGTTTTAGATAGTGTCAGCAGTTAGACCTGCCACCATGAGGTAACAGGATTGAGCCCTAGTATATTCAAGCTGGGGGCAGAGGTAAGAAGTAGCAACAGACTTTGTCATGTTAACCTACTGAAAAAATTTTCAACTCTCCATACCCATTGAATGGAAAACTCCAACTCCTTGTCTCAATTCTTTATAGTTCAAGAACCCAAGAATACCTCTCTGGTAGAGCAAGCTCAATAATGAGCAAGGCATGAGCAAAATGACAGACTCTAAACTGATTCTGTGTTGTATTTGCAAACAGCAAAGTGCCTTTTATTAGGTAGTATCAGTGGGAGTTCTGAACTGTTAATAACTTGAACACATTTCTGACACTGTCTTTATAATACTGGCTTTCACCTTTTTAAGCCCCAGCATTCTGGCAGAAAAGAACCCACAAATTCAGACAAATCGTAAGGGAGGATGGGTGTGGGATTACCCTATCTGAATGTGAACAATTATTTCAGAACTATTATAAATACTTTGGAACATTTTGTGACCAGAAGAGGTGAATGATAGCACAAAACTGGTTGAAACAAGAAAATTTGGAAGATAGACCAAAAGTGAAAGGGGCCAGTAAAACGTGGAGCAAGAAGAGGGGAATAAAGAAAACATGGGTTAAGAAAACAATCTCCTTTCTCTCCCCCAAAACCTTGTCATAGATGCCAAGATGCTGCTGCTTGTCTATAGCCCACAGGCAAGCCTAATATTGGACTCGTTGGTCTAAGACTTTTATCTAGGTATATTATGAAAGTTAATTAAGCTGTCTGTGTACTGGGAAAAAAATTGAACTGTGAGATTTACTTTCTCTTCGTCCTGCACCCCATGATGGCAGATGTTAGGAGGCATTATGCTATCTGTCTCTCTCCTGTGATTCATAAGCTTGCTCTGCCTGCCTTCTTGCATATACCTTGATCTTTAAATGAGGCTGCTTCCTTTGGATCCTAGTGAGTTCTGAGGAAACTCAGGTTAGGTAAAGAGTAGCCAGATGAGAGTCAGCAATTCTATCACATTCATCATATTCTTAATTCAATAAAGGTACCTAATTCAAAACTACAATGAGATATCACCTCATACCTGTCAGAATGGCTATTATCAAAAAGAACACAAATAAAAATGTTGGTGAGGATGTGGAGAAAAGGGAACCCGTATACACTATTGGTGTGAATGGAAATTGGTACAGCCACTATGGAAAACAGTATAGAGGTTTCTCAAAAAAATAAAAATAAAGCTGCCACATGATATGGCAGTTCCACTCCTGGGTATATATCCAGAAAAGCAAGAAAACACTAATTAAAAAAGATACATGCACCCAACTATTCATAGAAGAATTATTTATAATTACCAAGATAAGGTAGCAACCCAAATGCCCATCAAGAGATGAATGGGTAAAGAAGATGTGGTACATATATACAATGGAATACTACTCAGCCACAAAAAAGAAAAGAATTTTGCCATTTGCAGCAACATGTATAGACTTGGAGGATATTGTGTGAAGTGAAACAAAGTGTTTCACTTTTGAAAGTGTCTCTTTCTCAGACAGAGAAAGATAAATAATGTAGGATATCACTTATATGTGGAATCTAAAAAAATAAGCAAATGAATGTATATAGCAAAACAGAAACAAACTCCTGATATAGAAAACAAACTGATGTTTACCAAAGGGGAGAGAGGAGGGCAGGGACAAAGTAGAGTTATAAGATTAACAGTTACAACTGGCATTGAAACATGTATAATATCATATATGAAATGAATCGCCAGTCCAGGTTCGATGCATGATACTGGATGCTTGGGGCTGGTGCACTGGGACGACCCAGAGGGATGGTATGGGGAGGGAGGAGGGAGGGGGGTTCAGGATGGGGAACACATGTATACCTGTGGCGGATTCATGTTGATGTATGAATGTTGAGTTTTAAGCAACTTTTTCACTCTCCTCTTTCACCCTTTTTCATCAAGAAGCTCTTTAGTTCCTCTTCATTTTCTGCCATTAGAATGATATGATCTGCATATCTGATGTTGATATTTCTCCTGACAATCTTGATTCCAGCTTGTGCTTCATCCAGCCCTGCATTTCACATGATATATTCTGTGTTAAATAAGTAAGGTGACAACATACAGCCCTGTTGTACTCCTTTCCCAATTTTGAACCAGTCAGTTGATCCCTGTCTGGTTCTAACCAGCATACAGGTTTCTCAGGAGACGGGTAAGGTGGTCTGGTACTCCCAAGTATATCAACTATCCTTCAATTTTAAAAAGTACCTAAAGTATCCAAAAGCTTAGAGCATATTTTCAGGTCTTATTTCTTCACTAAGAATGTTTTAGATTGTCATGACTGTGTACTTAGGTACCATAAGTGACAACAGAATGAATGAGCCTCCAGAATATTTATTAAAAACTGACTAATTCCTCTAGTTACCAAGGATCTGATGACATATTCAGCATATTTATATCCATTATTTCTCTCATTTGAGTCCCCAAGAGTCCTGTTAAAGAAAAATGGCAGGGAGATTTATCTTCCTTTGGCAGTTTCACAAGTTAATAAAGGTGATAAAAGTATGACTAGAACCCAGAGCCCATGGCTTCTAGTCCAACACTCCTCTCTGCTGCAGCTCTAACTTCATGAGTCATCCTGAGTTGACTACTATTAAAATATGATTTTGATCATGTCACTCCCCTACTTAAAACTGTACTGAAGAAACAATAGCATTCACGACTTCAGGGCCCATCCTGCCCCATCTCAACAACTCTATGTTATTACTTCCCTGGCCCTTAGTTTTCTCATCTGTAAACAGAGATGATGCTTATTTTCCTGACTCACTGGGTGGTAATTTTCAGGATATTATTTTTGTAATAATTGTACTAAACTGTCAAGTCTTCTAGCCCCATCATCATATTCACTTAATTCCTTCAGTTTAATTAGGACTGGTCATGGAAAAATAGTATATATTACTGTTTTTGGCTGTGAAAAAGTCTGTTCTTGGATAAGACACTATTGTGTTGGGGGTCTTTTGGTAAGTTTGACCTAAAAAAAAACTTAAAATAAGTGCTGGTTCTTGATTTCAGGTATTTTTCAAATTGGGAACCTGTTGCAACCTCTTCTCTCCTTTCCTTCTTTATTTCCTTCCAAGGAATGTTTTATATGTAGAGTTCAAGTGAATTGTTCATAGCAGCATGTTACTGAATTAAAGTTGTCTTATCAGTCTTGGAGTTAGTCTGCTTTTATGGTCCCACCAAAGACTGAACCCTAGCCCTCAGCCCAGGCATCTTGGAAGAAGCCTGTGATGAGTGGAAGGACTGTGAGCTTTGGAGAAACTCAGTGCTAGGTTTGAATCCTGATTCCCTTCCGGCTAGCTAGGTGGGCCTGAGTTAACTTTCTTCTGTGTCTCAATTTTCTTATATATCAAAGAGATTATAATATATATCTCACAAAACTTTAAATTAGGATAATAAATATATTTAAAGTACTTAGTAGAATTCCACTAAATAAATGTTAGTTTCTTTCCCTTCCTATACTGTGGATATAGAGTAACCCAGTGAGGTTGTAGATGGATCAGTGTAGAATCTCCCAGTCTTGGAGGAAGTCCTTCTGAGTGCATATCTTAGAGATGGGAGCATTCTCAGCATCATATCTGAATACTATAACAGCATTATTATAGATACACATGCACAACAAAGACATCATCTTTAACAGCTGTGTTTAGTTAAGTAACAGATTTAGAAAGTAAAGACTTTATGTTTTCTCCTTGGATTTGATTACCATCTGATTTGTTTTTTTCTGACTAAAAAGTGTAATTGTAACTTGACCCCTCCCATTCCCCTCCTCCAGCACACACATACCAGTCATCCTCTCAAGAACTGCTGCTAAGTCGCTTCAGTCGTGTCCGACTCTGTGCGACCCCATAGACGGCAGCCCACCAGGCTCCCCCGTCCCTGGGATTCTCCAGGCAAGAACACTGGAGTGGGTTGCCATTTCCTTCTCCAATGCATGAAGGTGAAAAGAGAAAGTGAAGTCGCTCAGTCATGTCTGACTCTTAGCGACCCCATGGACTGCAGCCTACCAGGCTCCTCTGTCCATGGGATTTTCCAGGCAAGAGTACTGGAGTGGGGTGCCATTGCCTTCTCCAAGAGCTAGCTGCCTTTAAAAAAAAAAAAAACTCAATTAGCATTTGGAAAACAGGAGGTAGTCGATACCTGAGGAAATAAAGAGTTAAGGACTTTGGAATGAAAGCTGTAATGGCATATTTGTTTGTTTGTTTTCCCCAGAAGGTCCTGTTTCCTTCATATCTGTTGGGAACAGATGACTCTAGGGATACTACATCAAAGCTTGATGGATAACTAGGTGAGGCAATAAGCAAGATAGAAATTGTCATTGAATGTAAGAAGTTCAGTAGAGGTGTGAGTGCGTGCTAAGTCGCCTCAGTCATATTGGACTTTTTGCCACCCTATGGACTGTAGCCCACCAGGCTCCTCTGTCCATGGGGATTCTCCAGGCAAGAATACTGGAGTGTGTTGCCATTTCCTCCTCGAGGCGGTCTTCATATCCAGGGATCGACCTCACGTCTCTTAAGTCTCCTTCTCAGTAGAGGCAGGTAGTGTAAATAGAGGGTTTTCTTTTTCCCAAAGGAGAGGTTGGAAGGGAAAGGTAACAGAGGCTTTTGTCACAACTTTCTGGAGACAAAACCCTCTTTCCTGCCTCCACCTAAATTCACAAATGGTTTCCGGATTCAACCTCTGGCTGTTTTGAGATTAACAGCATCAGCTTCTCAGGACATGGGGGAAAGGCAAAATTCAGTCACCAGGACAGCACTAGTGGGAGGGAAAGGGGGGAATAAAAAGTAGAGTTATACTAAAGCCATGTAAAACCATCCATCCAGTCTACAGTCATGGTGGAACTCAGTTGCATGGCAGAGGGCAAAGTTTTTAAATTTATCTTAAACCATATCACATCAGGTTCTAAAGCACCCCCTAACTTAGGAATACTTTTCAGGCACCAAATAGATCGATCATAGGAGCTTTATCATTCCCATTGCTATAAGTACCACAAAATATCTTAGAGATCAACAGGAAAGATAAAGAAAGGACCAGACTTCCCCATTTAGGTAGTTCTCTTCCAACCTGTTGAGTTGCTTCAAAGCTGGTTTCTGTGCTTCCTGCCTTGAATTACCCCCAAAGATCCTGGGAATTTCACCTACCAACTTAAGAGTATATGCCAGAATTTTTTAAAATAGTATTCTGGGCTGGGGAGGGAGAAGAAGATAACTACTACTTTTGAGGACCCACTGTGAACCAGGTGCTGTGCTACTTTATGTATATTCATGAACCAGTTAACTCTCACATTAACCTTATAAGGTAACTATTACATGTATCCCCCACTTGTTGAAAATTTGCTTTCCACCACTTCAGTTTTATGAGAGACCTACATTAGTACCTGTTTCCACAAACTGAAGTAAATCAGAAGACAATTTTCACTTTTACTGAAAAAAAAAGAAAATCAAAAAGAGTGTTCGGTGTTTGTTTGCAGAGAGCTGTTACAAGAGGCAGTGTGCACCCAGATTAGTGAGAGTGGCACTGCCAAGCTCCTTTCCAGGAGCAACACTCAGTATTTCAACATCACACCACCATAGTGTTAAACTGTGTCTGTGAGCATCTGTGCTTTATCTTTATTTTGTGTATCAATTAGCAAATGTGTCCTAAGGTAATTGCTTCTTCATTTTACACAATTTTGACTTACAAAAGGTTCTCTAGGAGTACTCTTGTTTCAGATAGCAGGGAAACCTGTACTCTTGTTTCACAGATGAGTAAACTGGAGCTTGGTAGGTTTAAATGATGTCCCCAGAATCACATAGCTGGGACTAGCAGCCAGCCTACTAACTTCATGTACCACCTGCCTCTGGAACTGAAATAGGTGTAGAAAGAAAAGAGGAGAAAAAGAAACTGATATTTACTAAGCCCTAGTCTAGGGCTTACTAGGCACTGAGGGGATGTATAACAGTAACTGGTAACTACTTTCGGACTATAGCCTTAAGGTTGATTTGGGATCTTTGATTCGATAGACCGGATTTATTGAGATAAATCTGATCTGTGTAATCAGGGATTTCAAACTAACCAATTCTGATGCTAGAAACTACCACCATGCTGGAGCAATTCCCTAGGCCATAAAGTGTCTTTTGTCCTGTCAACACACAGTTGAGACCTAAAGATTGTGACTAGTCATGTTTACTGGGTGGCTGGGGCAAAGTATGTTTGTTGTTTTGGAAAACTAGAGCAACCATGTGTCACTAAATAAAATTTATGAAAGGAACGTTGACACCTTCATTATAAATGTGCTAAAACATAAACAATTTGATAAAGATATAAGAGTATGCAGATGTGGGAGATGAGGGAATATTATATAACAGGACTGGGACTGAATTGCTAGGCTAAAAGCACATTCCTGTCTCTGTCTTTATTCAACACTTCTGAAGAAGCTGTGAGTTTCTTTTCATTGTATTGACATTTGATTTTCATTTTCAGGATATGTTTGTACTTAACTGGCAATGTGGCAGGTTTCCTGCATGTTGTGTGCCTTCTGCAAACCTTGATTATAATCAAGTCTGGGCTAGAAGGGAAACTAAAGAGTACAGCAGGCAATAAAATCCAGCCAAGTGGAATGTCATGTCATTGAGCTTTCAAACTCTGGGCAGAGAGCTGGAAAAATGTGTCAAGCCTTCCTGGAGAAAACGCCTTTTTTTTTTTTTTTTTTTTTTTTTGTTGAGAGAGGAAGTAATGCCAATGTATTGAAGGCAAGAATCCTTATCTACCTAGGCCAATTTGCATGTATCCTAATTGCTTTGGGAAAACTGTCATGACTTTGGCTGAGTAAAAAAACTATAGATTGGTTCTTTAAGATTTCATTTTTTAATAGCATTTCTCCAGTGCCCAAAGCTCCTTGTTCCTGAGAGAGTCTTTCTGTGCTTTGTAAAAACTTGACTCAATATGGCTTGAGTCCATAGACAGGCCATGTTCCTTGCTGCTATGGGCCCATATCCAAGGTGATATTGGTGTCAGAGTGTGGGAATGTCTTCTGTTATTCTCTTTTTCACACATATTATGGAGTAGCTTGAGTAGGACCCAATTTTATTGGCTTTGCTGTATTTTTAAATATATCTTTAACAGCTCCTTGAATTTGTTTCTGCTGTTGCTGCTAAGTCACTTCAGTCATGTCTGACTCTGTGCGACCCCATAGACGGCAGCCCACCAGGCTCCCCCGTCCCTGGGATTCTCCAGGCAAGAACACTGGAGTGGGTTGCCATTTCCTTCTCCAATGCATGAAAGTGAAGTCATTCAGTCATGTCCGACTCTTAGTGACCCCATGGACTGCAGCCTACCAGGCTCTTCCATCCATGAGATTTTCCAGGAAAGAGTACTGGAGTGGTGAATTTGTTTCAGATTTGTGCAAATGATTTTCTTGCTATCACATTGAATTATAAAGTATTCAAATCATCTAGTCCAGCTTCTCCATCCAATACTCAGATCTGTTCTTTAATGTTGCTGAATTTATGCCTGGCCTCTGCTTGAATAAAGCCACTGAGCTCACTTTTTCTCCTGTGCTCCTCCCTCAATACCCGTTTTGTCTCTGGACATCCCTGTTTATTCATATGTTGAACTACTGTCTTCTTCCCTCAGGTTACTTCCCATTGTGGTCTGACTAAATGAATCTAGCAGATGGAAACTATTATACATAGGGTGATAAACAACAAGGTCCTACTGTATAGCACAGGGGACTTTATTCAATATCTTGTGATAAACCATAGTGAAAAAGAATATATATAGAATCCGCCAGCAATGTGGGAGACCTGGGTTTGATACTTGGGTTGGGAAGATCCCCTGGAGGAGAAAATGGCAACCACTCCAGTATTCTTGTCTGGAGAATCCTCTTGGACAGAGGAGCCTGGCAGGCTGAAGTGTGTAGGGTCACAAAGAGTCGGACACAACTGAGCGACTAAGCACACACAGCACATGCATGTAAAACTGAGTCACTTTGGTGTACAGAAGAATTTAAATACAACATTGTAAATCAACAATACTTCAATAAAATTTTTTAAAAGACATCTGAATGCCACTATGTAGGAAATAGGAAAAAACCCCACAAATTTAGTTTCTCTTTTTTGTGATTGGTCTTCAAGCATTGGAAGACAGAAAACGCATCTTGAATTTTCTTCTCTGAGTTCCATCAGTTTTGGATCCCCTTGTCCTGTACTTTTCCCTCTAAATAAGTTCCAATTTGTTTCATCCCTTATCAAAGATGATTAGAACATATCTTTGTTCCATTTCTGCCACCATAATGACATCAGGTATCCCCTGTTCAATTCCTTCTTTGTATCTATAGATTAATCATTTTTAAATGATAGGTCATTAATATTGAAAGATGATTTAATTAAAGCACGTACCTACAACCTCTCCTTCCCGCCAATCCTCCTTCCTACCCAGAAGACAAACATTCTAATTTGGCCTGACATTATCTGGCCTAACAATGCCTGGCATATGAAGTGTCTAAAATGTCATCTTGCATTGCCGTCCGGAGTAGTTGAATTAAGTTCAAACTCAGGATGATTTTGAAATCTTAAATCTCTCTGGAGATGTTTTCCATAATATCTTCAAACTGGATAACACTACAATAAATGAAGTATGCTGCATTGAATTAAAAGGTTATTTCCCTAGTGTGACAAGCTAACACAAAGCATGAACCATCCCACTAGGTGCTGACTGTTCTGGCTATCAGTGCAGCAATCCTGTCTCCTGTGAGGGCTTCTAACCCTCACTGCTCAGTGAAAACTTTAGCCTATTGAACTGAATCTTGAGTGACAGCAAGGCAAAGAAAAGGAGTTACAGGAAGACTCAGAAATAAACAGAAGAGATAAGGAACATAACCTGAGTCCAGGTAATAAGAACCAAAGACTAATGAAAAAAAAAAAAATTTCAAATCAAGAATAGGGAAGAAACCTCCTATAAAACAAGAGCCAAGCAAAAAATGGACAGTGACCATTAACAGGCAAAAAGGAATACCAGTAAGTTACACTATTGAAGGGTAGGACAAGAGTGTGTTCCACAGAGTGAAAATACCCACAATTAAAAGTGAGGTCATATATTCAAATTACAAGTATTTTTTATATGATTTTCTTTGAAGATGTTCTGTGAACCAGGAATTATCTGCCAGGAGTTCTATAAAATGCTGAGACAGGCATCGTGCTGTGCTGTGCTAAGTTGCTTCAGTCATATCCGACTCTTTGCCACCCTATGAGCTGTAGCCTGCCAGTCCATGGGATTCTCCAGGCAAGAATTTTACCACTAGCGCCACCTAGGAAGCCCAAGCCAGGAATCTTAGATTTTATAATTATAATGAGAGCTGCTGCTGCTGCTGCTAAGTCACTTCAGTCGTGTCCAACTCTGTGCAACCCCATAGATGGCAGCCCACCAGGCTCCCCTGTCCCTGGGATTCTCCAGGCAAGAACACTGGAGTGGGTTGCCATTTCCTTCTCCAATGCATGAAAGTGAAAAGTGAAAGTGAAGTCGCTCAGTCGTGTCGGACTCTTAGCGACCCCATGGACTGCAGCCTACCATGCTCCTCTGTCCATGGGATTTTCCAGGCAAGAGTACCAGAGTGGGTTGCCATTGCAAATAGGTTAAATGTGGTGGGTGAACACCATAGAGCATTATGCAGCAGATAAAAACAACAGATTAGATATACATATAGAAGTATGGATGAATCTTTAAAACATGATTAATAGTAAATTAAAATAATGAGCTCTATAGCATGGTATCATTTTCATAAAATTTTATAATATACACATAAAACAGTATGTTCTTTAAAAAGAACACATACAAAAACAGACATTTACCACATTGCAATGATTAACTATGGAAGAGTGTAGGAATAAATGAAGAATGACAAAAAAGAAGCTTTATTTTGATTACTGATGAATTGAGGAATATGCTGAGATCAATTCTTTTTTGTGAGACCAATAAGATAAATAAAATGCTAAAAATGCAGAGAAGGTGACTAGATGATTGGGGAGTAAGAATAACAGTTCTATCTTGTAGAACTTTCTTTGATAATGAAAATGTTCTGTATTTGTGCTAATATGGTAACCAGTAGCCACATATGATTACCTAGCACTTGAAATATGACTTGTGTGACTAAGGGACTGAAATTTTAATTTTATTTAATTTGTATTTTGATTTAAATAACTACATGTGACTAGTAGCTACTGTATTGGATGGCTCAGGTTAGAAGTTGCATGTGAGCCCAGATATTGGCATAGAAAAGATAAATACTTGCTGTCATTGCAGACAACAGTCCTTCTGAAAAACACTTGATCCTGCCAGTAGATGCGGAGATAGCAAAGGAACCTAAGAAAGGATCACCAGGAAAGAATAGCACTTATCCTTGCCTTTTCCAGGACCTGGGTTTCTCATTAGTAGATGAACCTCTAGAACGTCTGGCCCTAGGGGTTCTTCCCTGCTGTTGACTTGGCTGCTGGAATTGGGACAAGTCTTACAGAGCTGACTGCTGCTGCTCAGCAAATGTAGGCTTTGGAATTGCACATGCAGTGTGGTGCTTCCTATTTAGATTTTAATGAGCACAGTGTCCCAGAATGCCATCTTTACGGCTTTATCCAGAATTGGCTTGAGCTGAGTGCTATTTCACAGATTCTGTTGCTAGGAGGGCTTTTTTGCTGCCTTGGCTATGGGTTACAGTAATGAATTTCCAGAGGCCAGACTAGAGAGATAATAGTGGTAGATGATTGCTAGGCGTTGTCGCAGAACTCCAACTAGAATGGCAACATATGTATTCTTAGATTCAACCCCTCTTCTTTTCTGATGTATCCCCACCTTGTACACCTATCTTTTCTATTGTTCCCTTGGATAACCTTTCCTAGCCCCATGTAGAAAATTAAAAGAATATGACAAAAATCCTTATGATTGGAGAGAGGTGTGTAGTCTGTGAATATATGGCATTGGATTGCTGGGTGCTTTTCTGGGGTTATTGGAATTTTTCCTTCCTGTGCTGAATAAAACTTCTATAGCAGTTATAAAAATACTATTGTAAATGGTCAAACTCATCTTAAAGTATTTTTCTCTACATATAGGTAATTATACAAAGAGACACTCTGGTGGAGTCTGCTTACTGGTGAAGGATGTCTGGGACCTCTGACCTTTGGTAGTGACAGATCTTCTGGTTGTGAAAAAATCCAGCCATTTACCAGCCTATCAGTTTGAGAGTGAGTGTTAAGCTCTGCCTACTACAAGCATATGTGCAAAAAGACTGTGAGTAGGGTGGGGTGGGATTTGAAACAGTAGTCTCACCACTTGCTAAGGGTTGCCTAGCAGCTGTGTATTTAACAAGAACAAGTCCAGAGTCAAATGGGAAGGTGTACTTATCTTCATGGAGTGATCCAAGATGGATCATTTTTCTAAGCCTTGGGTGTATGGATCAGGGGGAAATTTTCCCCCTTAGTGAAGAAAGTATTAGTTGGACCAATATCTGAAAGACCTATCATGGAGATTAATAAAGCTAGCAGAATAGTTTGAGAGTAAAGTCAACATAGAGAAGTAAATATTTGAACCAATCTAAAAGTTATCATGTCTCCTGCATGGCTAAGATGGTAAAGAATTTGCCTGCAATACAGAGACCTGGGTTCAGTCCCTGGGTCAGGAAAATCCCCTGGAGAAAGGAATAGCAATCCACTCCAGTATTCTTGCCTGGAGAATTCCATGGAAGAGGAACCTGGTGGGTTACAGTCCATGGGGTCACAAAGAGTCATACATGACTGAGGACTAACGCTTTCACTTTTCAAGATTTATCACACTGAGAGATACCTGCTATACCAAGTATACTCCCACATCTCCTAGACTACAAGTGGCTTGGCAGTAGAGTTTGTGCTTCTCACTTCTCTTTTTCTCATGGTATAGTCTAACATATAAAACAGGTATTTAATAGTTGTGTGAGTAGCTAGCATATGTTCACAATTGTGACAGTCCCAGCCTTCCAGCCAGCTGTTTGTTCTAGTTTCCACATAGCCAAAAGACACAAGGAAGTAGGTACTCAACGAAGCCCCAGATCCATAGATCTTCATCAATGCTGAACTATACTGTTCTTCACTGGTTAGAATAGAGGACAGGTACCCCTTTTGCAAGTACACATACTGGGAAAGCCTTGGAACTATCTCTGAAATTAGGAAGGAAGGCCAGAGATTTTATCAGTGGTAAAAGTAAAGAACCCAGTTAGCTATAACAGCTAGCTCATCATCTCACGGGATGACTCCAGTAGGACCATGATTGATTCCAAATTCCTGGGCCGGTTTAGTGGTATCACTTTAGCTTATGGGATGTTTTGTATTTGGTTATGTGTTGTCTTCAATTTACTTGGAACCATTTATAGATGAGCCACTGAGCATGTATGTTTGTCTACTTACTAAAAATCGCTATCTATCTGGAAATGAGTAGATACATTTGTAATTCCTTAGGGGTTCTAAATAAATATAATAGTTGATTTAATGTTTATATTCTTGTTATCTGCTTTGAGGATTAAGATGCAGTAAAAGATAAGTAAAAGACTATGATCACTTGGGACTTTTTCAAAAGCCTTTTTACTTGTCATGGTATCTCTGGTCCCTCAAACATATAAAATTTCAACTGGTGTTTTGACTAGGTATTATTAAGTAGTTGAGTTTATCTCAGCACTTTCGATCAAATGAATTCCCACCTCTGCATATCTTCCAACTCTAATTTAATATGCAGCATTCTACTTTTACAATGAGAAAAGACACTATGATTTTTTCTGAGTATACATGAACACATGTGTGTGAGTGTGTGTGTGTGAGAGAGAGAGAGAGAGAGAAAGATGTTTCTGGAAATGTTGTACCTATACAAAGCCCTAGAATCCAGAGGTTGGAAGACCAGTGCTTCCTTCCCAGATGGGTTTGGGGTTTGGCTTTTTCTCCACTCCCTTCCACTCCCCACCTTGGGATAAACAAAGACATATTTCTTATTTGTGACAATATTCTCACCAGTAAAGACAAAAGTTGGTAGTTCTCTGATTGGTGGTTATTTTTATTTATGAGGTATATCTTACCTTACATATAACTTGGTGCCAAGGGGATTTTTCAAAGAATGTTTTGTGTTACCAACTCACCGTGTGACATTGACCGAGAAGTTTCTCCTTTGTGGGACTTGGTTACCCCATTGTAAAATGGGGATTTGACTGTCTTCTAAGATCTTTTCAGCTCTGTGTTTCAATGATTATATTTCTTAAAATAATTTAATAATAGTTTTAAAATTCTTTTAACGGTCTAGATTAATAATAAGAAAACATATTAGAAACCATACAGAGAAAGTTAAAATATAATTCAGCCTACAATTATTGTACTCAAGCTTTAAATGTAACTTAGTGCAGCCTGGCAATGAAGGACACAATTCTTATATAAACACAATTCTATTCTCACAAACTGCCAAGCTACAGTGGAACAATTCTTTCAAAGATTCACCATCTTTTACACATCACTGGGTGTTCCAGATTAATCTCCCTGTAATTAATGTGCCATCATACTTCCTGTATGGGTCTGACAACAAGAAGAAAGGGACTCTGAAAATAAGCGTATGGAGTAAATAAATATACATTCTTTACCTGACAAACAGTGCCTGGGCTTCTCTACTACTTGTTCCTTGTACTTGAGAGAGATATTAGGCAGAAGTCTTGAAAATATAATTATTTCACAAAAGTGAAGGAACTGTGAGTTGTGCTAGTAGAGTTGAGCTACCTATGGCCTAAAAGTTTATGAGTTAAAGGACTCAAGATGGAAGGGGTGTAGGAAGTCATGAGTTTACCTCTTCCCACAAATGCATCAAGAATACATCTACATAAGAAAATGGCAATAGAAATACACACACACACACACACACACACACACACAATATATATATATATATATACACACACACACACACATATATATCAATAAGTACTTTAAATTTAAATGGATTAAATGCACCAACCAAAAGATACAGACTGGCTGAATGGATACAGAAACAAGACCCATAAGTATGCTGTCTACAAAAACCCACTTCAGGCCTAAAGACACATATAGACTGAAAGTGAGAGGATGGAAAATATATTCCATGCAAATGGGAAGAAAATAAAGCTGGAGTAGCAATCCTCATATCAGACAAAATAGACCTTAAAATAAAGAAGATTACAAGAGATAAGGAAGGACACTACATAATGATCCAGAGGTCAATCCAAGAGGAAGACATAACAATTGTAAATATCTATGCACCCAGCATAGGAGCACCTCAATACATAAGAGTGACACTAACAGACATAAAAGGAGAAACTGACAGTAACACAATAACAGTAGGAGACTTTAACACCCCACTCACACCAAAGGGCAGATCACCAAAACAGAAAATTAATAAGGAAACACAAGTCCTAAATGATGCATTGGATGAGATGGATCTCACTGATATTTTCAGGACATTCCATCCATCTGGAGAAGAATACACCTTCTTCTCAAGTGCACATGGACCATTCCCCAGGACAGACCACATCTTGGGTCACAAATCAAACCTCAGTAAATTTAAGAAAATTGAAATCGTGTCAAGCATCTTCCCTGACCACAACACTATGAGACTAGATATGAATTACAAGAAAAAAACTGTTAGAAACACAAGCACATGGAGATTAAATAACACGTTTCCAAATAACCAACAGGCTACTGAAGAAATCAAAAGGGAAATCAAAAAATTTCTGGTAACAAATGACAATGAAAACATGACAACTCAAAACCTATGGGATGAGGCAAAAGCAGTCCTAAGAGGGAATTTTATATCAATGTAATCATACTCAAGAAATAAGAAAAACATTGAATAGACAACCTAACTTTACACCTAAAACAACTGGATAAAGAAAAACAACAACAACAAAAAAAAATTAATAGAAGAAAAGAAATCATAAAGATACAAGCAGAAGTAAATGAAAATGAAATGAAATAATAGTAAAGATTAATAAAACTAAAAGCTGATTCTTTGAGAAGATAAACAAAATTGACAAACCTTTAACCAGACTCATCAAGAAAAAAAGAGAAAAGAATCAAATCAACAAAATTAGAAATGATGAAGGAGAGGTTACAACAGATAGTACAGAAATACAAAGAATTATAAGAGACTATTATGAACAACTATATGGCAATAAAATGGATAACCTGGAAGAAATGGACAGATTCTTAGAAATGTTCAATCTTCCACGACTGAAACAGGAAGAAATATAAATTATGAACAACCCAATTACAAGCACTGAAATTGAAGCTGTGATCAAAAATCTCCCAAAAAAACAAAAGCCCAGGACCAGATGGCTTCACAGGAGAATTCTATCAAATATTTAGAGAAGAGCTAATGCCTATCCTTCTAAAACTCTTTCAAAAACTTGCAGAGGAACAAATACTTACAAACTCATTCTGTGAGGCCACCATCACCCTGATACCAAAACCAGACAAAAACAATGCACAAAAAGAAAACTATAGGCCAATATCACTGATGAACATAGATGCAAAAATTCTCAACGAAATTTTATCAAACAGAATTCAGCAACACATCAACAAGCTCATACACTATTATCAAGTTGGTTTTATTTCAGGAATGCAAAGATTCTTCAATAATATGCAAATCAATCAATGTGATATACCATATTAACAAATTGAAAAGTAAAAACCATCTCAATAGATGCAGAAAAGGCTTTGGCAAACTTCAGCACCCATTTATGATTAAAACTCTTCAAAAAATGGGCATAGAAGGAACCTACCTCAACATAATAAAGGCCATATATGATAAGCCCACAGCAAACATTACTCTCAATAGTGAAAAACTGAAGCATTCCCCCTAAGATCAGGAACAAGACAAGGGCATCTACTTTCATCACTATTATTCAACATAGTTCTGGAAGTCCTAGCAACAGCAATCAGAGAAGAAAAGGAAACAAAAGGAATCCAGGTCAGAAAAAAATCTTAAAGATAGTATCAGAAAATTACTAGAGCTAATCAGTGAATTTAGCAAAGTTTCAGGATACAAAATCAATACACAGAAATCATTTGCATTTCTATATACTAACAATGAAAAATCAGAAAGAGAAATTAAAGAATCAATCCCATTCACCATTGCAACAAATATAATTAAATATCTAAGAATAAACTTACCTAAGGAGACAAAAGAGCTGTACACAGAAAATTATAAGACACTGATGAAAGAAATCAAAGATGACATAAACAGATGAGATATTCCATGTTCCTGGGTAGAAAGAATCAATACTGTGAAAGTGACATACTACCAAATGCAATCTACAGATTAAATGCTATCCCTTTCAAATTACCAATGGCATTTCTCACAGAACTATAACAAAAAATTTCACAATTCATATGGAAACAGAAAAGACCCTGAATAGCCAAAGCAATCTTGAGAAAGAAGAATAGAGCTGGAGGAATCAACCTTCCTGACTTCAGGTTATACTACAAAGTCACAGTCATCAAGACAATATGGTACTGGCACGAAAACAGAAATATAGACCAATGGAACAAGATAGAAAGCCCAGAAATACACACATGCACCTCTGGGTACCTTATTTTTGACAAAGGAGGCAAGAATATACAATGAGGGTGAAGACAGCTTCTTTAATAAATGGTGCTGGGAAAACTGGACAGCTACATGTAAGAGAATGAAATTAGAACACTTCCTAACACCATACACAAAGATAAACTCAAAATGAATTAAAGACCTAAATGTAAGACCAGAAACTATAAAACTCTTAGAGGAAACCATAGGCAGAACATTCGATGGCATAAATCAAAGCAAGATCCTCTATGACCCATCTCCTAGAGTAATGGAGATAAAAACAAAAGAAACAAGGGGGACCTGATTAAACTTAAAAGCTTTTGCACATCAAAAGAAACTATAAGCAAGGTGAAAAGACAACCCTCAGAATGGGAAAAAATAATAACAAATGAAACAACTGACAAAGGACTAATTTCCAAAATATACAACCAGCTCATACAACTCAATGCCAGAAAAATAAACAATCCAATCAAAAAGTAGGGAAAAAACCTAAACAGACATTTTTCAAAGAAGACATACAGATGGCTAACAAACACATGAAAAGATGCTCAACATCACTCATTATTAGAGAAATACAAATCAAAACCACAATGAGCTATCACCTCACACTGGTCAGAATGGCCATCATCAAAAAGTCTACAAACCGTAAATGCTGGAGAGGGTGTGGAGAAAAGGGAACACTCTTGCACTGTTAGTGTGAATGTAAATTGACACAGCCACTATGGAAGACGGTATGGAGATTCCTTAAAAATCTAGGAATAAAATCACCATAGAGGAGAGTGAAAAAGTTGGCTTAAAGCTCAACATTCAGAAAACTAAGATCATGGCATCTAGTCCCATCACTTCATGGGAAATAGATGGGGAAACAGTGGAAACAGTGTCAGACTTTATTTTGGGGGGGCTCCAAAATCACTGCAGATGGTGATTGCAGCCATGAAATTAAAAGATGCTTACTCCTTGGAAGAAAAGTTATGACCAACCTAGATAACATATTCAAAAGCAGAGACATTACTTTGCTAACAAAGGTCTGTCTAGTCAAGGCTATGGTTTTTCCAGTGGTCAAGTATGGATGTGAGAGTTGGACTGTGAAGTAAGCTGAGCACTGAAGAATTGATGTTTTTGAACTGTGGTGTTGGAGAAGACTCTTGAGAGTCCCTTGGACTGCAAGGAGATCCAACCAGTCCATCCTAAAGGAGATCAGTCTTGGGTGTTCATTGGAAGGACTGATGCTGAGGCTGAAACTCCAATACTTTGGCCACCTCATGAGAAGAAGTGACTCATTGGAAAAGACCCTGATGCTGGGAGGGATGAGGGCAGGAGGAGAAGGGGACGACAGACGATGAGATGGCTGGATGGCATCACCAACTTGATAGACATGAGTTTGAGTGAACTCCGGGAGTTAATAATGGACAGGGAGGCCTGGCGTATTGTGATTCATGGGGTCACAAAGAGTTGGACATGACTGAGCGACTGAACTGAACTGAACTGATGAGCCAACAATTCCACTTCTAGGTGTATACCCTGAGGAAACCAAAATTGAAAAAGACACATATATCCCATTGTTCATGGCAGTACTATTTATAATAGCTAGCACATGGAAGCAACATAGATGTCCATCAACAGATAAATGGATAAAGAAGTTGTGGTACATATACACAATGGAGTATTACTCAGCCATTTGAGTCAGGAACACATTTGAGTGAGTTCTGATGAGGTGGATGAACCTAGAACCTATTATACAGAATGAAGTGAGTCAGAAAGAGAAAGATAAATTTTGTATTCTAATGCACATATACCGAATCTAGAAAAATGGTACTGAAGAATTTATTTACAGGGCAATAATGAAGAAACAGACATAGAGAATAGACTTTTGGACATGGAGAGGGGAGGAGAGGGTAAGATGTATGGAAAGAGTAACATGGAAACTTATCTTACCATATGTAAAGTAGATAGCTAATGGGAATTTGCTGTATGGCTCAGGAATGTCAAACAGGTGCTCTATCTACCTAGAGGGGTGGGATGGGGAGGGAGACTGGAGGGAGTTTCAAAAGGGAGGGGCTATATGTACACCTATGGCTGTTTCATGTTGAGGTTTGGCAGAAAACAACAAAATTCTGTTAAGCAACTGTCCTTCATTAAAAAAAATAAAAATAATACATCTACAAATGGAACAATTCTCTGTAACCACGTGCTAAACACTAGCAGAGGACCTCAGACACCTAAAAGCAAGACAGATCCCTGTGTAACCAGGTACAGTGAAGGAAACCAGAAGGGAAAAGGAAGAGGAGAGAAAGTGGGATGGAACCGGTGGCCCTGGGGGACTGCTGAGGAGAGACTAGGTTCCTGCATCTGGGGAAACCCCCTCACCGGTGGGGAGATTGCTGCAAAAGAAGGGGAGCTTCAGGGGCTCAGAGGAGAGCCCAGCTACCAGTATGAGGCAGGCAGGACAGAGTGAGACCTATGCAGATGGTCTGCCACAGCCATGTGCTCCCCAGCCTAACATGTGAGTCTGCCAGTGCAGATGGGGAATAAGTACTGGAAAATGTGGTTTGGAGAAAAGACCTGGGGAGGGGACTACTGTTGGCTATGAGAAGACAGCCTTACGGAATGGTAGTGGGGAGCTCTGTAATGAGGATTGCTCATGGAAGAAGCCTGGACCACCGTGAAAGTGAAGCACCACTGAGTGACATGCAAAAGGCAGGGCCACCATTGCAGCCTCTCTCCCTGTGTGCTAGCCCCTGCATACCCAGGCATTAAGAAGCACTCCTGCTGGGGCAGACTCTCACGCCTCCAACTGCCATGTCCTCCTCTGTGCCCAATCCCCAGAAGGATGGGCTCTTGTACCCCCACTCACCACCTTCTCCTCTACACCTGATCCTGCCCTGATGGGCTCTCGTGGTCTTAGCTGCCACCTCCTCCTTCACGTCCCATCCTCATGTGCTCCAGGGCAGCTTCAGGAGCAGATACCTGTGGGTAGCCCACAGAAAGAAGTGGGGCTTAGTAATTAATTAAGCTGAACCCCAAGAATCGTGCAACCAAGGAAAAACTGCACAAACTGCAAATTTATACCTTCACAAACTGTAAATTTATACCTCATGGCTGCACAAACTGCAAATTTATACCCCTGCAACTGACTTTGTAAACTCAGTGCCTGCAGAACATCTGAATGGACAATGAGTGCTCCCACAGCCAAGACAAATCTGGCTTTAGCAACTGTGAATTTTATGGGCATGTGCACTTGGGGGTTGGCCAAGCCAGAGTGTGAGCCCAATAGTGCCCACAGCAGGTCCTATTCCACACTTAATGCAATCCTGGGACCTGAATTCAGTGGATTAACGCTGGTGGCCTGGTGAAACAACACCTGAGAGACACCAGGGCCAGTTGCCAGCATATACACTGTTAGAGTAGGGGCTGAGAGCAGTG
The DNA here is from genome assembly GCA_006408695.1 of Aepyceros melampus. NCBI lineage: Eukaryota > Metazoa > Chordata > Mammalia > Artiodactyla > Bovidae > Aepyceros > Aepyceros melampus. The sequence goes on from SJXQ01001179.1 coordinate 52,162, forward strand.
CCACCAACCTTGTAATCTGAGAGCTCACACAGTGGGTGAAAGGTGACACAACAGAGCACACTCACAGATGAACAGCTCTAGAGAAGGAATACTCAGTGACTTCTTTTCCAGTGGGAGTGCTCCAGTCCCACCTACCTCACACTGCAGATCAGAAACACAGCTAAGAAACAGACCTGGGAGCCTCTAACTCCAATAGCTAGGAAGCAGAGACCCTGCCACTGACAAGGCAGTGACAACCACAGCATAACAGAGATGCCATGCTCAATACCCAGTGCAGGCTGTGGTCACCACATCAGTCACACCTCCTATCAAGGAAATAATGATCAGAATACACCAAGGAAAGAGGTGGCAGATATCTAAAAAACAGTTCTTGCACCAAAAAATATCAAACCCATACAGAACATGTGTTCCCACATAAAAATAGTCCCCCAAGGAAGTCTGAGGGTCTGGCATCAAGAGGGAAAACCCTGAAAGCATTTAGCCTTGAGGCAAGTGGGGCTTGAGTGCAGGAGCTCTGCAGGGTTGGAGAAAACAGAGACTCCACTCTTGGAGGGTGCACCACAAGGTCTCACATGCACTGGGACCCAGCACAAAGCAGTATCTTCATATGAACCTGGGCTACACCAAACTAGAGGTTTTGGAAGATCTCTTGGGAAAGCAAGGGTTAGCTGTAGCTCACTTGTGGGGGCAAAGACACTGGTAGCAGAGGCCCCAACAAATAGTAACTGGTGTGAGGTCTCCATTTCAGCAAGAAGACCCAGGCACACCCAACAACCTACAGGCTCCAGTGCTGTAAAGCTTCAGGCCAAACAACAAATAAGATAGGAACACTGTCTCAACTATCAGAATACAGGTTGCCTAAGGTCATACTGAGCTCATAGCCACCTCAAAACTTACCACTTGATGTGGCCCTGCCCACCAGAGGGAAAAGACTCAGCCTCACCCATCAGAAGCAGGCACCAGTCCCTCCAACCAAGAAGCCTACACAAGCTCTTGGTCCAACCTCACCCACTGGGGGCAGACACCAGAAGCAAGAGAAACTACAAGAGTGCAGACTGCAGAAAGGAGACCACAAGAACAGAAAGTCAGACAAAATGAGACAACAGAGAAATATGTTACAGTTGAAGGAACAAGGTAAAAAACCGACAAGAACAGCTAAATGAATAGGAGATAGGAATTCTACCTGGAAAAAAATTCAGAGTAACTATAGTAAGGATGACTCAAAATCTCAGAAAAAGAATGGAGGCATAGTTTTAGAATATACAAGAAATGCTTAACAAAGAGAAGATTTAAAGAACAAGCAAACAGAGGTACAGAGATGAACAAAACACAATCACTGAAATACAAAATACACTAGAAGGAATCAGTAGCAGAATAACTGAGGCAGAAGAAAGAATAAGTGAACTGGAAGGCAGAGTGGTGGAAATCACTACCATGGAACACAATAAAGAAAAAAAGAATGAAAAGAAAAGACAATTTCAGAGACCTCTGTGACAACATTAAATGCACCAACATTCACATTATAGGGGGCCCTAGAAGAAGAACAGAAAGGGAGAGGGTCTAAGAAAATATTTGAAGACATTATAGCCAAAAATTTCCCTGACATGGAAAGGAAACTGCCACTCAAGCTCAAGAAGTACTGAGAGTTCCCAGGAATGCTGGAGTGGGTAGCTTATTCCTTCTCCAGCATATCTTCCCAACCCAGGAATCAAACAGGGGTCTCCTGTATTGCAGATGGATTCTTTAACAACTGAGCTATCAAGAAAGCCCACTGAGAGTTCCAGGCAGGATAAACCCAAGGAGGAACATGCTGAGACACATATTAATCAAATTGACAAAAATGAAATACAAAGAAAAATATTAAAAGTAACAAGGGGAAAGCAAATATAATATACAAAGCAATCTCCATAAGGTTATCAGCTGATATTTCAGCAGAAACCATGCAGGCCAGAAGACAGTGGTATGATACATTTACGTGATGAAAGGGAAAAACCTATAACCAAGAATATTCTACCTGAAAAAAAAAAAAAAAAAACACTCTACCCAGCAAAGCTGTCATTCAGATTTGATGGAGAAATCAAAAGCTTTTCATACAAGCAAAAGCTAAGATAATTCAGCACCACAAAACCAGCCTTAGAACATATGCTAAAGGAACTTCTCTAGGCAGAGGGGGAAAGAGGCCACAACTAGAAACAAGAAAATTACAAATGGGAAAATGCATTAGTCAAAGCAAACATGAAAAAAATAGTAGGAAATCATCGGTGCATAAATATGATATCAAAACCAGAAACCATGAAAAGAGGAGAATACAAATGTAAGAAATGCACATTGCATTTGAAATTAAGAGATCAGCAAATTAAAACAACCCTGTACAATATAGACTGCTATATCAAAATATCATAGAACCTGCAAACGAAAAAACTAAAATAGATACACACACAAAAAAAGAAAATGCAGCCCAAATGCAACACTAAAGATAGTTATCAAACAGATAGACAAGAGAACAAAAGAAGGGAGGAAAGAAGACCAACAAAAACAAATCCACGATAACCCTGTATGTGACACAGCAAAAGAGACACAGATGTATAGAACAGTCTTTTGGACTCTGTGGGAGAGGGAGAGGGTGGGATGATTTGGGAGAGTGGCATTGAAACATGTATAATATCATACATGAAATGAATCGCCAGTCCAGGTTCGATGCATGATAATGGATGCTTGAGGCTGGTGCACTGGGACGACCCAGAGGGATGGTACGGGGACAGAGGAAGGAGGGGGGTTAAGGATGGGGAACACGTGTATACCTGTGGCAGATTCATGTTGATGTATGGCCAGACCAATACGATATTGTAAAGTAATTAACCTCCAATTAAAATAACTAAATTTATATTAAAAAATAATAAATCAAAAATTAAAAAATTAAAAGATAATAATAAAAAATCCAAAAAATTAAGAAAATGGCCATCAGTTCAGTTCAGTCACTCAGTCGTGTTTGACTCTTTGCAACTCCATGAATCACAGCATGCCAGGCCTCCTCTATTTGCCATGAAGTGATGGGACCAGATGCCATGATCTTAGTTTTCTGAATGTTGAGCTTTAAGCCAACTTTTGCACTCTCCTCTTTCACTTTCATCAAGAGGCTCTTTAGTTCCTCTTCACTTTCTGCCATAAGGGTGGTGTCATCTGCATATCTGAGGTTATTGACATTTCTCCTGGCAATCTTGATTCCAGCTTGTGCTTTTTCCAGCCCAGTGTTTCTCATGATGTACTCTGCATATAAATTAAATAAGCAAGGTGACAATATACGGTGTTGACATACTCCTTTTCCTATTTGGAGCAGTCTATTGTTCCATGTCCAGTTCTAACTATTCCTTCCTGACTTGCATATAGGTTTCTCAAGAGGCAGGTCAGATGGTCTGGTATTCCCATCTCTTTCAGAATTGTCCACAGTTTCTTGTGATCCATACAGTCTAAGGCTTTGGCATAGTCAAGAAAGCAGAAATAGATGTTTTTCTGGAACTCTCTTGCTTTTCCCATGATCCACCATATGTTGGCAATTTGATCTCTGGTTCCTCTGCCTTTTCTTACACCAGCTTGAATATCTGGAAGTTCACAGTTCACGTACTGCTGACGCTTGGCTTGGAATTTTGAGCATTACTTGACTAGCATGTGAGATGAGTGAAATTGTGTGGTAGCTTGAGCATTCTTTGGCATTGGCTTTCTTTGGGATTGGAATGAAAACTGACCTTTTCCAGTCCTCTGGCCACTGCTGAGTTTTCCAAATTTGCTGGCATATTGAGTGCAGCACTTTCACAGCATCATCTTTCAGGATTTGAAATAGCTCAACTGGAATTCCATAGAAGCATATATATTGATAATTACCTGAAATGTAAATGGATTAAATATTCCAACCAAAAGATGTAGACTGGCTGAATGGATCCAGAAATAAGACACAGATATATACTGTCTACAAGAGACCAACACCAGACCTAGGGACACACACAGACTGAAAGTAAGGGAATAGAAAAAGATATCCCATGCTAATAGAAATCAAAAGAAAACTGGAGTAGCAATATTCATATCAAACAAAACAGACTTTAAAAACTGTTACAGGAGGCAAGGAAGTACACTACATAATGATCAAGGCGTCAACCCAAGAAGAAGATATAGCAATTGTGAACATTATGCACCAAACATAGGACACCCCAACACATAAGGCACATACTAACAGCCATAAAAGGGGAAATCAACAGTAACACAATAATAGTAGGGGACTTTAACACCCTACCTTCATCAATGGACAGGTCATCCAGACAGAAAATCAATAAAGAAACACAGATTTAAATGACACATTAACCTGGATGGACATAACTGATATCTCTAGGGCATTCCATCTTAAAGAAGCAGAATACATTTTTTTCTCACATGCACATGGAAAATTCTCCAGGATAGATCACATCTTTGGCCACAAAACAAACCTCAGTAAGTTTAAGAAAATCAAAATCATATCAAGCATATTTTCTAACCAAAACATGTGAGAGTAGAAGTAAATTATAGGGGGAAAAAACTGTAACCAAAAAAACAAACAAACAAACAAAAAAACCCACAAACATGTAGAGGCTAAGCAATATGTTAATGAATAGCCAATGGATCATTGAAGAAATCAGAGGACATTTAAAAAATACCTAGAGACAAATGACAGTGAAAGCACAATGGTCCAAAATCTAAGAGATGCAGCAAAAGCAATTCTAAGAGGGATGTTTATAACAAAACAGCCTTACATCACGAAACAAGAAAATCCTTTAATAAACAACATAGCCTTACACCTAAAACAACTGGAGAAAGAAGAATAAACAGGCCAAAGCTAGTAGAAGGAAAGAAACCATAAAGATTAGAGCAGAAATAAATAAAATTGAGATGAAGAAAACAATAGCAAAGATCAATGAAACTAAAAGCTGGTTCTTTGTGAAGGTAAACAAAATTAATAAAACAGACATATTAAGACAAAAGGTAGAGAGAACTTAAATCAATAAAATTAGAAATTAAAAAAAAACAGTTACAACAGACACCACAGAAATACAAAGTATTGTAAAAGAATACTACAAGAAACTATATGCCAATAAAATGGACAAACTAGAAGAAATGGACAAATTATTTGAAAGGTACAACCAGCCTTCCAAGACTGAACCAGGAAGAAATAGAAAAATGAACAGACCAATCACAAGTTTAAGGGCTTCCCTGGTAGCTCAGCTGGTAAATAATCCACCTATAATGCAGGAGACCCCGGTTCAATTCCTGGGTTTGGAAGATCTGCTGGAGAAGGGATAGGCTACCCACTCCAGTATTCTTTGGCTCCCCTGGATCAGCTGGTAAAAACTCCACCTGCAGGAGACCTGGGTTCAATCCCTGGGTTGGAAAGATCCCTTGGAGAAGGGAACATCTACCCACTTCAGTATTCTGGCCTGGAGCATTCCATGGACTGTATATAGTCCATGGGGTCGTAAACAGTTGGAGAAAACTGAGGGACTTTCACAATCACAAGTACTAAAATTGAAACTGATTAAAATCTTTCAATGAACAAAAGTCCAGGACTTAGATGGCTTCACAGGCAAATTCTATCAAACATTTAAAGGAGTTAACACCTACCCTTCTGAAACTCTTCCAAAAATTGCAGAGGAAGGAACACTCCTAAGCTCATTCTATGAGGCCAACATCACCCTGAAACCAAAACCAAAGATATCACACAGAAAAAGAGAATTGCAGGCCAGTATCACTGATGAACATACACAAAATACTCAGCAAAATATGAGCAGACTGAATCCAAAAACACATTAAAAGGAGCATACACCATGATCAAGTTGGAGTTATCCCAGGAATGCAAGATTTTTTCCATATCTGCAAATCAATCAGTATGGTATACCACATCAACAAATTGAAGAATAAAAACCATATGATCATCACAATAGATGAACAAAATGTCCATTTATGATTTAAAAAAAAAAACTCTCCAGTAAGTCGGCATAGAGGGAACCTACCTCAACATAATAAGAGCCTTATACCACAAACTCACAGTAAATATCATTCTTAATGGTGAAAAACTGGAAGCATTTTCTCTAAGATCAGGAACAAATCAATGATGTCCACTCTTGCCACTATCATTCAATGTAATTTTGGAAGTCCTCACCATGGCAATCAGAGAAGAAAAAGAAATAAGAGAAATCCCAATTGAAAAGAAGTAAAACTGTCATTGTTTGCAGATGATATGATACTACACACAGAAAATCCTAAAGATGCTATTAGAAAACTACTAGAACTCTTCAATGAATTAAGTAAAGTTGCAGCATACAAAATAAACACACAGAAATCCCTTATATTCCTATACACTAACAATGAAAAATCAGAAAGAGAAATCAAAGGGGAAAAAAATCAGATTTACCACTGCATCAAAAAGAATAAAATACCTGGGACTAAATCTACCTAAGGAGGCAAAAGACATATATTCAGAAAACTATAAGATAACTGATGAAAGGAATAAAATGACACAAACAGATGGAGAGACATACCATGTTCTTGGATTGAGAGAATCAATATTGTGAAAATGACTATACCACCCAAAGCAATCTACAGATTCAATGAAATGCCTGTCAAATAACAAAGGGCATTTTCTCAGAACTAGAACAAAAAGTTTTACGATTAGTATGGAAACAAAAAGGACCTCAAATAGTCAAAGCAATCTTGAGAAAGAAAAACAGAACTGGAGGAATAGGCTCCCTGACTTCAGACTGTAATACAAAGTTACAGTAATCAAAACAGTATGGTACTGGCACAAAAAGAGAAATATATATAAATGGAACAGGATAAAAAGTCTGGAGATACAGCCATGCACCTATGGTCACCTAATCTTGACAAAGGAGGCAAAAATATACAATGGAGAAGAGACAATATTGTCAATAAGTGGTACTGTAAAAACTGGAGAGCTACATGTAAAAGAATGAAATTAGATCACTCTCTAAAATCATACACAAAAATCAACTCAAAATGAATTAAAGAGCTCAACGTAAGGCTGGATACTATAAAATTCTTAGACAAAAATGTGGGCAAAACACTCTGACATAAATCACAGCAATATATCTTTTTGATCCACTTCCTAGAGTAATGAAAATAAAACCAAAGTAAACAAATAGGACCTAATCAAACTTACAAGCTTCTGGAGAGCAAAGGAAACCATAAACAAAATGAACAAATGACCACACAGTGGGAGAAAGCATTGGCAAATGAAGTACCTGACAAGGTATTAATCTCCAAAGTATATAAACAGCTCATGCAACTCAATATTAAAAAAGCAAACAAACCAGTCAAAAAATGGGCAGACGATCTAAATAGACATTTCTCCTAAGAAGAAATACAGATGGCCAAAAAAACACATGAAGAGATGCTCAACATCACTAACTAATAGAGAAATGGAAATCAAAACTACAGTGAGGTATCACCTCACACTGCTCAGAATGGCCATTATCAAAAAGTCTACAAACAATAAATGCTGGAGAGGGTATGGAGAGAAGGGGACCCTCCTACACTGTTGGTAGGAATGTAAATTGATAAAACCACTATGGAGAACAGTATGGATGTTCTTTAAAAACTAAAAATACAGTTATCATATGATCCAGTAATCCCATTCCTAGGAATATGTCTAGAGAAAACCATAGTCTCAAAGGATATATGCACCCCAATGTTCACTGCAGCACTATTTAAATCAAAACTACAGTGAGGTATCACCTCACACTGCTCAGAATGGCCATTATCAAAAAGTCTACAAACAATAAATGCTGGAGAGGGTATGGAGAGAAGGGGACCCTCCTACACTGTTGGTAGGAATGTAAATTGATAAAACCACTATGGAGAACAGTATGGATGTTCTTTAAAAACTAAAAATACAGTTATCATATGATCCAGTAATCCCATTCCTAGGAATATGTCTAGAGAAAACCATAGTCTCAAAGGATATATGCACCCCAATGTTCACTGCAGCACTATTTACAATAGCCAACACATGAAAATAACCTAAATGTCCATTGATAGAGGAATAGATAAAAGTATGGTACGTATATGCAATGGAACATTACTCAACCATTAAAAGGAATGAAATAATGTCCTTCGCAGCAACATGAATGGACCTAGAGATTGTCAGACTGAGTGAAGTAAGTCAGGCAGAGAAAGATAAATATCATATGATATTGCTTATATATGGAATCTAAAAAAATGATACAATTGAACTTATTTACAAAACAGAAATAGATTCACAGACATAGAAAACAATCTTACAGTTTACAAAGCAGAAATGAGGGGAGGGATAAATTAGGATTTGGGGATTCAAATGTACATACGACTATATATAAAACAGATAACTAACCTACTGTATAGCACAGGGAACTCTTCTCAATACTCTGTAATGGGAAAAGAACCTTAAAAAGAGTGGATGTAAGTATATATGTATATAACTAATTCACTTTGCTGTACACCTAAAACTAGCACACATTGTAAATAACCAGTACTCCAATATAAATTTTTAAATATTTATTTATTTATTAATTTTTGGCTGTGCTGGGTCTTTGTTGCTGCATGTGGGCTTTCTCCAGTTGGGGCAAGTGGGGCTACTCTTCAGTTACAGTGCATGGGCTTCTCACTGAGATGGCTTCTCTTGTTGCAGAGGATGGGCTCTAGGGTGCGCAGGCTCAGTAGTTGTGACACATGGGCTTAGCTGCCCCATGGCATGTGGAATCTTCCTGGACCAGGGATTGAGCCTGTGTCCCCTGAATTGGCAGGTTCATCCCCAACTACTGAAAAACCCATTAAATTTTTTTTAGAATTAAAAATAAAATAATAAAGTTTATAAGTCTAGTGGGGAGGCTTGAGCCTATGAATGCCTCTGCTTGTTTCTGTCCACTTCTAATTCACATCTTATTGCATATAAGGTTTTCTAGCATCTGTGTAGTGCTTTAACATGGACAATGCTTTTCACATACTTGCTCATTGATTTATGATCCTATGAACTTGTTCTTCTTGGGAATTTCTTTACAGTGATATCAGAAAGGATGGTGCAGATAATAGTGAGGGAGGGAAAAATAAGAGGAATGGAGATCCAAATATTGAACCACTGAGCTATGCCAAAATGCAGCCACTATAGCTGCTGCCCAGGAACCTAACAGCAAAGACTTATGTCTTAGACTTATGTCTGCCAAAAATCAAGGCAGATGGAATATGCAGAGCCTTGTTACCCAGCTAGTTAGTGGTTGTATTTCATCCATCCTATGATATCAGTTCTTACATGAGTTTTTGTGCATATCCTTTGAATTTTGGACTATTAATTGTGAAAGATGACATAGAATTATACCATGCTTCTGAGATATATAGAATTTTTTAGTGTTTTAATGTGATCATCTTTTTTGATGTCTTTCTTATCCTTAATATTTAAAAAACTTGTATGACTCGTCATTTAAGCATGTTTTCTTAAAAACATCACATCTCCATATATCTAACCTAGTATCTTGAAATCCTGGTAGATGTTAGAAAGTTGAATTAGCCAAGCAGCATTATGGATAACTGTGTACTCTCTGTACTAATGCTGATTCTGTCATCTGTCAGCTGACTGGAGTTGAACTGGGAAGATTTAGACTAGATAGATCTTGGCTAGGCTAACCTGGAGAACTTGACAGTCTCAGTTCATTGATCCATTTCAGTTCCTAACCAAACCCATAGTTTCTCCATCCATATCAGCTTGCTGGTCAGTTGCCTCCTTTCTAGCTAAGGCCTTTTTCAGCTTCATTATAGATGTGGGACCTGATGATCAGGCTTATTACTCATCTTGCTTTATTCTCATAAACATCCTGGCACTTGTGTTTCTGAGGTTACTCTGGTCTGGAATCCAACCACTCCTAATGCTCCTTTTACTATCATTTAATAACTCTTGGAGAGCTTCCCTGGTGACCCAGTTGTAAAGAATCTGCCTGCCAATACAAGAGATGCAGGTTCAATCCTGGTTCAGGAAGATCCCCTGGAGGAGGGCATGGCAACCCAATCCAGTATTGTTGCCTAGAGAACCCTATGAACAGAGGAGTCTGTCAGGTTACAGTCTATGGGATTGCAAAGAGTCAGACATAACTTAGTGACTGCTGCTGCTGCTGCTAAGTCGCTTCAGTCATGTCTGACTGCAACCCCAGAGACGGCAGCCCACCAGGATCCACTGTCCCTGGGATTCTCCAGGCAAGAACACTGTAGTGGGTTTCCATTTCCTTCTCCAAACTTAGTGACTAAACAACAATAAATTAATTCTTTGACCTCTCCTCTCCATATGCCAACTCCTGCTCCCTCACCTGCCACCTCTAAATCATTTTCCAAACTCTACAGCATACCTCTGCAATTTACTCAGATCTAAAATCTTTCCATTTTTATTTCCTCTGTCCTAATTCTAATCTTCTTGATCACTCACCCTTGAACATTGTCTCCTAACATATTTTCTTACCTCTGATTCTCCCTCTCTCACTGGTCCTAGTGTTCTAATAATAGTATTTCTCTGCTCAAAACCCTTCAGTGTTTTCTTTAACTAAGATTTGGGTGGCCTTCACAGTATAGCTCTCATCTTTTCAACCATAGCTTCTTATATGTACCTGATGTTTTAGAAAAAAACAAAAACTACTGTTCCCCAAATTCTCCCCCATCATTTTCTATCATTCAACATCATCTTCTAGTCAACTTTTACAGAGTATATACCATATTCTAAACACTATTTGAGCTAAACCCTGTGGAGATGAAGAGTGCTTAGTCCTTTGGGGGTATCAGATATACAGAAGTAATGTTTATATAAGATGATAAACACGGAGAAGAGCAAAGTTCTTTGGGAACACAGAGAAGGGAAAAAATTAATTTTGTTTGTGGTAGAGAGAATCAAGGGAAGTGTGAGGAAATTTTGAGTGGGGAATAGGAGAGGGAAATGAAACAAAAGCTGGAAAGGGAGGACGGGAAAAATAGAGGAAGGAGAAAGAATAGGGAGAGATATTCTGGCACAGAGATATCAAGCAAGATACCTGGAAGCAAAAAGTGTTCTAGAATATTAAATAGAAATATTTTGGAGTAGGGTAGAGGTGAAGAGAATGAAAGTGTGTATTGATTGAAAAGGGTATTCTCAGTGGTCAGAATGGCCATCATCAAAAAATCTGCAAACAGTAGATGCTGGAGAGGGTGTGGAGAAAAGGGGACCTTCTTACACTGTTGGTGGAAATGCAAACTGGTACACCATTATGGAGAACAGTGAGATTACTTTAAAAAACTGGGAATAGAACTGCCATATGACCCAGCAGTACCACTGCTGTGACTATACACTGAAGAAATCAGAATTGAAAGAGAAACATGTACCCCAATGTTCATTGTGGCACTATGTACATTAGCTAGGACATGGAAGCCAAATTCAGACTTAAATTGAAGAAAGTGGGGGAAACCACTAGACCATTCAGGNCTGGTGTAAGAAAAGGCAGAGGAACCAGAGCTCAAATTGCCAATATGTGCTGGATCATCGAAAAAGCAAGAGAATTCCAGAAAAACATCTATTTCTACTTTATTGACTATGCCAAAACCTTTGAATGTGTGGATCACAAGAAACTGTGGACAATTCTGAAAGAGATGGGAATACCAGACCACCTGATCTGCCTCTTGAGAAACCTGTATGCAGGTCAGGAAGCAACAGTTAGAAGTGGACATGAAACAACAGACTGGTTCCAAATAGGAAAAGGAGTACGTCAAGGCTGTATATTTATGTCAAGGCTGCTTATTTAACTTATATGCAGAGTACATCATGAGAAACGCTATGCTGGAAGAAACACAAGCAGGAATCAAGATTGCTGGGAGAAATAACAATAACCTCAGATACGCAGATGACACCACCCTTACGGCAGAAAGTGATGAAGAACTAAAGAGCTTCTTGATGAGAGTGAAAGAGGAGAATGAAAAAGTTGGCTTAAAGCTCAACATTCAGAAAACGAAGATCATGGTATCTGGTCCCATCACTTCATGGGAAATAAATGGGGAAACAGTGGAAACAGTGGCAGACTTGATTTTGGGGGGCTCCAAAATCACTGCAGATGGTGATTGCAGCCATGAAATTAAAAGATGTGTGCTCCTTGGAAGGAAAGTTATGGCCAACCTAGATAGTATATTAAAAAGCAGAGACATTACTTTGCCAACAAAGGTCCATCTAGTCAAGGCTATGGTTTTTCCAGTGGTCATGTATGGATGTGAGAGTTAGACTATAAAGAAAGCTGAGCACAGAAGAATTGATGCTTTTGAACTGTGGTGTTGGAGACAACCCTTGAGAGTCCCTTGGACTGTAAGGAGATCCAGTTCATTGGAGGGACTGATGCTGAAGCTGAAACTCCAGTACTTTGGCCATCTGATGCGAAGAACTGACTCATTGGAAAAGACCCTGTTGCTGGGAAAGATTGAAGGCGGGAGGAGAAGGGGACAACAGAGGATGAGATGGTTGTATGGCATCACCGATTTGACGGACATGAGGTTGAGTAAGCTCCAGGAGTTGATGATGAACAGAGGAGCCTAGTGTGCTGCAGTCCATGAGGTTACAAAGAGTTAGACACGACTGCGTGACTGAACTGAACTGAGCAGAGCCCTACCCATCAGAGCAAGACCCAGTTTTTCCCACCACTAGTCCCTCCCGTCAGAAGCTTACACAAGCCTTTTAGCCTCCTCCATCAAAGAGCACACAGAAGAAGCAAGAAGAACCAAAATCCAGCAGCGACTAAAACAAAGGCATATTACAGAATGCTAATCAGCTGAAAAAGCAGAAAATTATGTCCCAGATGAAGGGACAAGATAAACCCCAGAAAAACAACTAAAGTGGAGATAGGCAACCTTCCAGAAAAAGAATTCAAAATAATGATAGTGAAGATGATTCAGAATCTCAGAAAAAGAATGGAGGCAACGATTGAGAAAATACAAGAAATGTTTACCAAAGATCCAGAAGAACTAAAGAACAAACAAATGAATAATATACTAGAACGAATCCATAGCAGAATAACTGAAGCAGAAGAACAGATAAATGACCTGAAGGACAGAAATGTTGGAAATCACTGCCACAGAACAGAACATAGAAAAAAGTATGAAAAGAAATGAAGAGAGCCTAAGAGACCTCTGGGACAACATTAAACACACCAACATTCACATTATAGGGGACCTAGAAGGAAGAGAGAGAGGGGGGACCTGAGAAAATACTTGAAGAGGTCATAGCTGAAAACTTCCCTAACATGGGAAAGGAAATAACCAACCAAGTCCAGGAAGCACAGAGAGTCCCAGGCAGGATAAACCCAAGGAGGAACACACAAAGACACATAGTAATAAAACTGACAAAAATTAAAGACAGATAAAATATTAAAAGCAACAAGGGGAAAATGACAATCTGCAAGGGAACTCCCATCAGGCTATCAGCTGATTTCTCAACAGAAACTCTACAAGCCAGGAGGGAATGGCATGATATATTTAAAGTGATGAAAGGGAAGAACCTACAACCAAGAATATTCTACCCAGGAAGACTCTCCTTCAGATTTGATGGAAAAATCAAAAGCTTTTCTAGACAAGCAAAAGTTAAGAGAATTCAGCACTAACAAACCAGCTTTACAACAAGTGCTAAAGGAACTTCTCTAGGAAGAAAACAAGGAAAAGCCCTACCTACAGAAAATAAACCCAAAACAATGGTAATAGGATCATGAAAGTTAAAGTGGAAGTGTTAGTCACTCAGTCATATCTGACTCTTTGCTACCCCATGGACTTTAGCCTGCCAGGCTCCTCTGTCTATGGAATCTCCAGGCAAGAATACTGGAATGGGTTGCCATTCCCTTCTCCAGGGGAATAGGATCATACATATCGATTATTACCTTAACTGTAAATGTATTAAGTGCACCAACCAAAAGACATAGATTGAGCAGATGAAAACATGTGCATGTATGCACTTCCACTTACCACATTACTCTGCTTGACCCCCTAAATTGTATGTAACTATTTTATATTGTTAGGTTAATCATATTCCCATTATGGCTTGCAATTGTAATCATCTTTTATTTTTTGTCTGACTATTGATTGTGAAAACTGATAAATATCTTTTACTATTATGATTATGTAAGTATTACTCACTTAATACCATTGTATCATGATTGGTCAACAGAAAAATTATAGAATTCTATATCACCAAAACTAGCATTTAATAGCAAAACCTGTAATTACTGTTTAAAATCCAGATGCATATCAGAATTATCTTGGAATTTTTTGAAAAATACAAATGCCCAGGTATTTTTTTTTACCAGAGCTCCAGATATGTTTCTATGAAGCAGCCATGTTTAAAAACAACTGGACTATATTAGGATCTTTTACCTTTATCTAGTTTGTTTCATTTTTCTATTTCATAGTTAGTGCTCCCATTTCATTTAGTTTATGTTTTCCAATTTCTCCATCTCTTCTTTTTTCTTTGATGTTCTTTCTCAAGCCTTTCTCAATCATAGTAGAAAAGCTTTTGTATAATATATATATGTATAACTTACAAATATATATGTAAACTTATGAATTTTTGCCTAAAAAATTATGACATTTTGATTCCACTTATTTGACCTAGTATAAATAGAATGCTATATTTCTAATTTTTAAAAAATAGATATGCAACAAACAACAGAGGTTTACTATATAGCACAAGGAACCATAGTCAATGTCTTATAATAACCTGTAACAGAAAACAATTTCAAAAATAATATATGTGCTTATATATAAAACTGAATCACACACAAAAAAGAATTATATTTTTTGAAATTTTGTCATGTTTATCTTTTTACCAGTTTTTCTTTTTTAATTTAAATTTATTTATTTTAATTGGAGGCTAATTACTTTACAATATTGTATTGGTTTTGCCATACATCAACATGAATCTGCCATGGNAAGGCATATTACAGAATGCTAATCAGCATGAAAAAGCAGAAAATTATGTCCCAGATGAAGGGACAAGATAAACCCCAGAAAAACAACTAAAGTGGAGATAGGCAACCTTCCAGAAAAAGAATTCAAAATAATGATAGTGAAGATGATTCAGAATCTCAGAAAAAGAATGGAGGCAACGATTGAGAAAATACAAGAAATGTTTACCAAAGATCCAGAAGAACTAAAGAACAAACAAATGAATAATATACTAGAACGAATCCATAGCAGAATAACTGAAGCAGAAGAACAGATAAATGACCTGAAGGACAGAAATGTTGGAAATCACTGCCACAGAACAGAACATAGAAAAAAGTATGAAAAGAAATGAAGAGAGCCTAAGAGACCTCTGGGACAACATTAAACACACCAACATTCACATTATAGGGGACCTAGAAGGAAGAGAGAGAGGGGGGACCTGAGAAAATACTTGAAGAGGTCATAGCTGAAAACTTCCCTAACATGGGAAAGGAAATAACCAACCAAGTCCAGGAAGCACAGAGAGTCCCAGGCAGGATAAACCCAAGGAGGAACACACAAAGACACATAGTAATAAAACTGACAAAAATTAAAGACAGATAAAATATTAAAAGCAACAAGGGGAAAATGACAATCTGCAAGGGAACTCCCATCAGGCTATCAGCTGATTTCTCAACAGAAACTCTACAAGCCAGGAGGGAATGGCATGATATATTTAAAGTGATGAAAGGGAAGAACCTACAACCAAGAATATTCTACCCAGGAAGACTCTCCTTCAGATTTGATGGAAAAATCAAAAGCTTTTCTAGACAAGCAAAAGTTAAGAGAATTCAGCACTAACAAACCAGCTTTACAACAAGTGCTAAAGGAACTTCTCTAGGAAGAAAACAAGGAAAAGCCCTACCTACAGAAAATAAACCCAAAACAATGGTAATAGGATCATGAAAGTTAAAGTGGAAGTGTTAGTCACTCAGTCATATCTGACTCTTTGCTACCCCATGGACTTTGCCTGCCAGGCTCCTCTGTCTATGGAATTCTCCAGGCAAGAATACTGGAATGGGTTGCCATTCCCTTCTCCAGGGGAATAGGATCATACATATCGATTATTACCTTAACTGTAAATGTATTAAGTGCACCAACCAAAAGACATAGATTGAGCAGATGAAAACATGTGCATGTATGCACTTCCACTTACCACATTACTCTGCTTGACCCCCTAAATTGTATGTAACTATTTTATATTGTTAGGTTAATCATATTCCCATTATGGCTTGCAATTGTAATCATCTTTTATTTTTTGTCTGACTATTGATTGTGAAAACTGATAAATATCTTTTACTATTATGATTATGTAAGTATTACTCACTTAATACCATTGTATCATGATTGGTCAACAGAAAAATTATAGAATTCTATATCACCAAAACTAGCATTTAATAGCAAAACCTGTAATTACTGTTTAAAATCCAGATGCATATCAGAATTATCTTGGAATTTTTTGAAAAATACAAATGCCCAGGTATTTTTTTTTACCAGAGCTCCAGATATGTTTCTATGAAGCAGCCATGTTTAAAAACAACTGGACTATATTAGGATCTTTTACCTTTATCTAGTTTGTTTCATTTTTCTATTTCATAGTTAGTGCTCCCATTTCATTTAGTTTATGTTTTCCAATTTCTCCATCTCTTCTTTTTTCTTTGATGTTCTTTCTCAAGCCTTTCTCAATCATAGTAGAAAAGCTTTTGTATAATATATATATGTATAACTTACAAATATATATGTAAACTTATGAATTTTTGCCTAAAAAATTATGACATTTTGATTCCACTTATTTGACCTAGTATAAATAGAATGCTATATTTCTAATTTTTAAAAAATAGATATGCAACAAACAACAGAGGTTTACTATATAGCACAAGGAACCATAGTCAATGTCTTATAATAACCTGTAACAGAAAACAATTTCAAAAATAATATATGTGCTTATATATAAAACTGAATCACACACAAAAAAGAATTATATTTTTTGAATTTTGTCATGTTTATCTTTTTACCAGTTTTTCTTTTTTAATTTAAATTTATTTATTTTAATTGGAGGCTAATTACTTTACAATATTGTATTGGTTTTGCCATACATCAACATGAATCTGCCACGGGTGTACATGTGTTCCCAATCCTGAACTCCCCTCCCACCTCCCTCCTCATACCATCTCTTTGGGTCATCCCAGTGCACCAGCCCCAAGCATCCTGTATCCTGCATCGAACTTGGACTGGCGATTCATTTCTTATATGATATTATACATGTTTCAATGCCATTCTCCCAAATCATCCCACCCTCTCCCTCTCCCACAGAGTCCAAAAGACTGTTCTATACATCTGTGTCTCTTTTTCTATTACCAGTTTTTCTAATGTCCTATGGACATCTAATAACAACTTATGAAATACAAAATTTTGAATATATTTGTGTAGCATATGATTAAAATTAATTAAATATAAATCTATTATATTTAGTTTATTAATGACATCATTCAAGATGCTTCTATTCTTGTTTTTTCTGCACTTGATAAAATAGCCCCTGAGCAATGTTAATATGTCTCACTATGATTATATATTTTTTATTTTCACTTATATTTCTTCTGATTTTTGCTTTTGTATCTTTGTTTCTTTGTTAAGGTTTCTTTGCTGTTAATGGTTTATGATGTCTATCTTCTTGGTGAATTGTACCTTTTATTATAAAAATATTCATCTTTGTTTCATTTAAAATAAATTAATTTAAAAAAAAAACAATGAAAAAAATAAGGAAAAGTGTGTTATATGGAAGGAAAGTGTCAGGCCTATGATTCTGTCGCAGTTGTTTAGGCTGACTGGAGTAGGGAGAGACTCATGGCAACTCATGAATTTCCTGAAGCCTAGAATGCCTTTCTGTCCTCTATTATTCCCCATTCCTACTCCCTGGAACAGCATCCTTCAAGGTCCAAACCAAATGCTGCTATTAGTGAATCCTTCACTGATTTCCCTCCTTTCTAGAAGTGGAATCATTTCTCTCTATTTGAACTCCTATAGAAACTTTTTTCCCTCTATTTCAGTGAATAAAATATATTTATTAGTATTTGTCTATGACTTGTTTTCTCCCATAAATTCTGAGCACCTTGAGAGCAAGGATCTAGTCTAGTCAACTACCTTTTCCACTGAGGTTTCTGGTACACCACCATGACCACAGGTAGTACATAGTAAATTTGTTGAATTAATTTAAACTGGTATCCCAGAGATTAGCACTACTCATCCCAAAGGCTATGTTATCCCAGACCCATAGGCAGAAACATGAATTACTTTCTTGCCTTATTTTTTCCCAGCTGGGAAAGGCCAAGGACAGCCACCAACACAATCATAGGCATGGGTCATGTAGAGTCTGAGACCTGAGCCCTAAAGGCCTTTGGAGAAGAGCATAGCAATCTACTAGAACAAGATCTGGTGAGCCTTCTTCAGACCCAACTGAGGGAAGGTCAAGTAGGAGAGGTTGCTTTTCCACTTTAACTGAGCGTTTTCTTGCTTCAAAATACCTGTCTCCATGCTAATGTTATATCAGTGCCATTACACTGCATGATTTACCATGATTAGCAAAGCAGCTTGTACATTATTCCAAACGTGCTAATCAATTTCAGCTCAAAATAGATTTTAATAACCCCATAAAATTTGTTATCCTAAAATGCTGATCAACAGGGAAGAGTTAAACAAGTGCAGAGATATTTGTATTGCAGGCATAAAAAATTATAATCCTCCCAAATCTTTTTTTATAAACAGCCAAGGTATAAATTAAAATGTGTGAAAATACACGCCTTTAAGTTGTGTCATTTAGAGCTGAGATCTAAAAAGTTATAGGAACGGACTAAAGGATTTTCTGCTCAGGGTTTAGCCTTCTGATGCTGTAGGGGTAAAAAAAGGCCCAAATAATTGATAATCATTGTTAATATCTATGATAGTATCTCTATTAGTATCTAAGCCAATATCTATGATACTCGGTTTGCCCTTTTGAAAAAAATTAAGGGAGTAAGGGAGCTCCCTGATGGTCTAGAGTTAGGATTCAGTGCTTTCACTGCCATGGTCCAGATTCAATCCCTGGTGGGGAAACTGAGATCCCAGAAGCTGCATGGCATGGCCCAGAAAAAGAAAACAAATAAGAACCTAGTAGAGCCAAAATTACAAGGTGATTATAAGTACAAAATGAGAGAACTTCTGTAACTGTACCCAGCCTAGCACCTAGTGCTCCCTTCCTCTCCCTTTCCCAACTTATCAAACTCCCATACCAGTCTCCACCTCTTCTCTCTTTTGCCAAAGCATATTATTTCTATTCTCAACACTTTTTTTGCATTTCATTCAGAACAATAAATCCTGGGTGCTTGGTCAGATTTTTTCTGAGGAGAACTTTATATTCTCAGGAAAACAGCATCCCAGAGTAAAGTTACAGTGGCACTTATATGTTCCGTGATTCTTGTTGTAGTATACTTGCTCCAGTATTCTTGTATCTGACAGGATTAGACAATTCTTGATAATTAAGTGCATTGCTCCTGTATGTATTTCATGATATATTAATTTTTTCTAGTAATATTTGTCTGAAGCAGCTGTTCTTTATTTCATTACTTGAAAGGGAATATAAGTATAGATCAGTAATCTGTGGAAACATTTTTACAGCCTTGTTTTGGCCAGGGGTTGGAAGTGGTTAAATGTGTTACTATCTGAAGGAAGATGTAAGTTTGCCTGCTTCCTCAGACTTCTGTTTTAATAGTATGGTAGCCAAGAGGGGATAGAAGGATCTAGAATGATGAATGAAGTGTGAATTTCCAAACTGACTTATATAGTATGTATAAGTTATGAAACAAAAACAATAGTGGCTATGAAGCCAGTCTGGAAACAGGTAAATTCCAGTAAAGCTTTTAAGACCTCTCTAGCTGAAATAACCTTAAAACAGAGAAAAAATTTAGTGACTGATATTATTATGTATTTGAAATGTGCAGGTTGGACAGCATTTGGACTTGGAATGAAACAATAAGAGGTTCCATTCATGGATAACCAACAAGATAAGGCTATTGTTGCCTCACCAACGGAGAAAACACTATGATTAATGGGGTCAAGGAAAATGGTAAGGGAATTTAATTATAGTATGCATTAGCTCTCCCAGTAGTACTTTGTTATTGCTATAGATTTTCAGTATCCACAGAGCAGGGGCAGGTTAAGTCTAGGATACCTCTGAGATAGGTGTTAATCCTAAACTTTATCCCATCAAATCTGTAACTGGACTAGAAGGGTCTCTAGGAGGTATCTAATCCAACCCCTTTTGCTCTCTGAAATCATCTCTATCAAATGAATACTTAGGTTCCCCTAAACTCATAGTGAATTAGAAATCTGCTTTGATGTGAAGTTTGAAATGTCTAGATTCCTTAGAAGCTTCCAAAACAGAGGTAAGTCTGAAGGATAGGAATATGCCTTAGAGTTTAAAAATCATGAATATATCCCATCTGAGCATTTTCCCACCCTGAAAGCTTTGACTTTCCAATTGATCAAGCAATCCATTTTCCCCTCATTTCTGAGGAGAGTGTTACGTGTGTCTGAAGAAAAAGCTGAACCTAAAGAAATAATTACTTTATACTCTCATAAATGTTCAGTACAAAATCAGGGTCATTCTTTAACTTTGTAGTTTCTAGTTCTAAAGTTAGAGAAGCTGAAGCTTACCTTTTATACATTAAGATCAAGTACCAGAAACTGATCGAGGGAAAGAGTTAATGAGTCTGGTCTAAGATCTTTAACTTTATTTCTGTCATTTTCCCCTTTTCTCTAGATTCAGAGGACCAGGATGTGGCAATGAAGTCATTTGCAGCTCTAGAAGCTGCTGCACCAATCCAGTCTATACCAGTGGCTCAAAAAGAGAACCTGATGTACCCCAGAGGTCTCCTGCCTCTGCCCTCTAAGAAGCCCTGTATGCAGAGCCCTCCCTCTCCTTTGGGTCTGATTGAAGCACCTGAGCATGCTGCTAATAGTGCTTCTGTGAATGCCATCTCCCTTACATCTGGTGTTGCAAAGGGCCTGAACACATGGTCATTGCCCAATGAGTGTGAGAAAGCTCATTTGCCATAATGGAGCCTGCAGGCATGTCAGCTCTGAATGGGGACTGCCTCATGCAGCCAAGCCGGACTTGCCTGGGCTGCTTCATGGAATCCAAGGATGCAGTAGATCCTGAGCCAGGGATAAGTCTAAAAGTTAGTGATCTAAACAGGGATTATGAAACCTGTGCAGTCTCTGATATAGGGATTCAGTGTATTAATGCTGGAGAAAACATGAAATACGGAGAACAGCTTCTCTCAGATCAGCTCCTAGGCTTCCCCTTGCACAAATCAAGGGCAGGAGAGAGACGAGAAGCTGAGAAACCTGACATTGACTTGGAGGACCCAGGTCAGAAAAGTTATTATGAGGCATTACTGTTAGATAAGTGCAATACAGAAGAGGCTTTGCTGGCAAATTCCAATCAGGATTGGGGTTACTTTGAGACTTTCATTAGTGAGAGTAAGATCGAACTACTTGACCTCTGTTCCAAGAATGAGCTGTCTGTCAACCTGTTCTCTGAAGAAGATGTGGATAACTACATGTTTGATGATGATGAGTCAACACTGGGAAGTGATGTCTGCTCCCTGAAAATTCGATATGAGTCCTTCCAGGACAATGTTCGAGACAAGACCACTCTTTTGATGCAGGAGGATGCCCAGTTCAACTTTTTTCCCAGTGTCTTTACTACATGCCCCAAGCGGGAGTCTAAGACTGGGGCCCTGAAGCAAAGTAGCGATTTTTCCCAATTCAAGGTCCCTGATGTGAGCATTATCTGGGGGGAGGAAGATAAAAACCTGGACAAGAAGAAAGGCAAAGAAGAAGGCCAGGAAGAAAAAGGTGCAGAGAAAAAAGATGGGAAGGATAATGATGAAAAATCTGCCTTAAATAAACCATGCAGTGGAACTGAAGTAGGGCAATTTAAGAATCTAAAGCAAGGCCATCTTGCCAATTCCTTGGAGGCATCAGGGAATTTCAGTGATGGTAGTTCCTTCATTGAGGTCTCATTTGATACCATGGGGGAGATCAAGGACTGTAGCCGCTATTGGCTCGGGACACTAATTCTGGCAGCTCCTCTTCCCAGCAGAACTATGGGCTACGAGCCAAGAGAAAAGTCAGGTATAGTGAAGATTATCTGTATGATGTTGACTCACTAGAGGGTGAAAAAGTAAATGAGAGGAAGGAATGGCTGCCAGGTGGTTCTATAGAAGAAGATGATGATGAATGGTGTCCCAAAAAGAGAAGAAAAGTAACCCGTAAGGAGCCCCCTGTTATTATCAAATATATTATCATCAACCGTTTTAAAGGTGAGAAAAACATGCTGGTGAAGTTGGGTAGAGTGGATGCCAGTGAAACAACAGTTAATTTGAGTGAAAATCAGCTCAACAAATATGCCAAGCTGGCTCCCTTGAAGGGCTTCTGGCAAAAGAAGAAAAAGCAGAGAAACAGCAATGCAGACTCCAGCAAAACATCCTTATGCCAAAAGCAAAGCTTTGAACCAGGTAGCTTTGAGATGTCATTTCTGCCACCTGCTCGCAAACGAAAATCTAAACTTGGCAACAGGCACAGGATTCAAAGAATCCCATCCATAGAAACGTCAGCAAGTGGTAAGCAGGTTTCATTCTGCAATGATGAGAGGCAAGCTAATAATCGTAAAGAAGATGGAGGCCTGAAAGGCACACTGAAGTCAGCACCTCTGGCTGCCCCCAGCTGTGCAAATGTATCACATTTAAATGATATCACAGGTCCTGACTCAGAGAAAGTCAAAGCCCAAGATGGTCAGTTTAAGGCACCAGAGAGGAAAGTGCTTAACAAAATCAAATTTAAAAGTGAAGCCAGGTTAAAATCCAAAAAAATCAAAGCTGGGCAAGAAAGCAAGCCAGTTGTTCAAATGAGCCCTCTTTTGGAAAACCAATCCTCCAAGGCTAATTCAAAGAATGAAGCTATTGCTGGGACCTCAAACAGTTCTCATCTATCTGAATTTCATGAGACAAAGGTTGCTAAGAATTCTACTTTCCTACCAACCAGCTGCTCTTCTGAAATGCCTCTATCGTCTGCTCATGTTGCCACAATATACCTGTTATTCCTGGAGGGTATCTACAGACATTGTTAGATGCTTCTGACTTGTCAAATAATACTGGTATCTCATACTTCAATCATAATTCTCCAGAGCAAAATGAAGACAGGCTCACTCAAACAGAAAAATCATTTGTACCTCTCCAGCCCTCCCAGGACTGTGTGCTTTCCTCACCTTCTGAGTCTGAGCTGCTTCAGTCATCCCAAAACTTCAAAATGGAATCAAGCAGCTATGGAGATGTGTGGCACAACAAACCTACTTCTGGCTCCCAGGAATTCATGGCTGAAGTCTCAAGGGAGATAGCTCCAACCCAGTCCAGTGAATTTGGAGTCTCCCAAGTAGTCTCCATGGAAAATAACCTCACAGCTACAACATACAATCCAATCTGTCTCAGTAGTGGTGGCAGTAGTTGCAACAAGGTCATATATACCTCTGTGCAAGACACCCAGCTCTCATCTGATGACTCTTACCAATTATGTCACTTTAATAATGGAGAGGTCTGCTTTCCTTTCCAGCAGGGTCCAGTCAATATGGACAATGTGCGGCTCTTTAGCTTTGATTCCATTGCCCCACTCTCTGTCAACTCAAGCAATTATTGCTCCTTAAGCTTGAAATCTTGTGAAAAGGATGGTGATGATGATATTGCTGATGACTTCTTGGCCCACTGCAGCCCCAAGCTGGTGATACAGCAGAGCATTGATGAGATAGCACCACTAAAGGAGTCCACTGACCTCCTGGATATCTCCAACTTCACTCCTGACAAATTCCGCCACTCTTCCCTCTCAGAGATATCTCCACCTGATACTCCCAGTCTTTCCCCTCAAATTACCAGATGTGAGAATATCAAGACACTAGGAACATTAAAAGGATTTCAAGAGGGTGTCCCAGGAACACTGGGCAATATGGAGAAAATCAAGTGGGACTGCAGTACCCTTTCACGGCAGGTTCAAGTGGATGATAGATTTACTTTACATAACCATCAGTTTCAGTTCCATATGTTCAATGATGAGGATCTGTCAGCCTGCTCCAGAAAGCCCCTTGCTTATCAACATTTAATGATCCATCTAGTCAAATAAGTACCAGCAACAAGGCGTCAAAATCAAGAAAGAAAAGTTCACCCAGCAAGAGTGGGGCTATGAACCAAAGCTCTTCTCAGAAAAACAACAGGAAAAAATCCCCCAAAGGCAACAACAAAGGGATTGAAAAACCACCTGGCAAAACCTCCCGCCAGGTCCCTAAGTCAGCAAAGAAAGGGAAATTCATGGCTGCAATCAATGGAGAGAAAATGCAAATTGGCATCAGTTGTGGAGGAGGCCAAATCAACAGCATATCCTCCACAGGGAAGACATTGGCTGAATGTATCCAACATGGCCCTGTGGCCTCTATGAAGATGCCAAGCCAGAAGGGACTTTCTGGAGACTGGTCTTTGGGGAAGGAGAGCAGCCCAGGCTGGAATGACATGAACATGGGCACCAACACCAACAACCTTTTGGATGATGACCAACGGGAGTTTCAGGAGCCTTCATATATCTTGTCCAACATTGCCTCTGGTATGGCAGATGTGCAGAGGTTCATGATGGCCTCCATAGAACCCCTTTGGGAACCCATGGAGCACCATGGGGACCCCAATATATTCTACTCCCCTGAGTCCAATAGTCTAAAATTAAAAACCCTCAAAATATTGGCCGGGACACCACAGGAATCTAAGAAAAAGGTCAACAGTGGCTCTCCAGGAGCCACTAAGAATCACAGGTCTATCAAGGGTGTGAGTAAAAGCAATGGGAAAGCAGCGATAGGTGATCCTGGTCGTGCAAGCGTGTCTGGTTATAATGAGGACTCTCGCTCTGCCTTCTTTGATAAAAAGCTTAATAACCTGAGCACTTTAGGCAATAATGTACCGACACACAAAAAGTTATATCGTCACAAAACCAGCTCCAAGGCCCTGAGAGAAGAGAAATGTAAGGGAAAGCGTATGGAGCGAGAACAAGTCCACAAGGATGAGGCTGGGACAGCTTCTTTTGAAAAACTGAGGTAAACTGCACCAAAATGGCTGAGATGATGCACCTTAGCTTTCCTACTCTGCTAAGCCCACAGTCCCTCATTTTTTCCCTCTTGAAAGCAAAAGTTTGCATGAAAGAAACTGTCCCATTCCTTTCTTTTTCAAATTAAAACAAAAAGAAAAAAGTGCATGAAAATCCCTATACCTCTAAGCCACCCAAAAGATTGGGCAATTTTGTTGTGGCTTGACTAGGGATAAGTTTTGACAAGGCTACTTTTTCTGCTAGTCAGCATTAATTTTTACGTACTGAGAAAATACAACTAAAATATGCTTTTGAATGATTTGGGGAAGGGAAGGGCTTTGCAGTAAGAAAAATTTTGACCAACAGAATTTAAAAGTTATATAGACCAAAAAACCAATGTGATTTAAACAAAAAGAGCATAATTTGGAAAACAAAATCTCATCATAAGGCAATTAGGAGTGCTTTCTAGTGCCCCCTGCTATTGGTATCTTTTTCTGCATCATACAGCATCTAGTATGATGTAAACAAATTTAGATTGTATGATCCCTTTGTGGGACATACACTAAATCTAACTAAGATGGCATAAATTGTTTGGTTTTTCTGCAGGGATTCCAACTACAATCTCCTAAATGCAGAAACAACATTTTGGGTTTTACCTGTGTTTGAAGAAGAGACTCTCATTTT
Source organism: Aepyceros melampus (assembly GCA_006408695.1). Taxonomy (NCBI): domain Eukaryota; kingdom Metazoa; phylum Chordata; class Mammalia; order Artiodactyla; family Bovidae; genus Aepyceros; species Aepyceros melampus. The sequence continues at coordinate 78,031 of SJXQ01001179.1, forward strand.
CCAGAAAGACATTTGATGTTTGTGTTTTATTTCTTTCAAAATATGCCTTGTGGTATGTATGTTGACATGTAAGTGCTTAAAGAAAAGAATTTTAAAGTGTGGGAATAAGTCTTTAGAAGCAAACTTTAATCTGATGTTCTATGTAAAAGACTTTAGAAGTCATACAGTTGCACAAGTAGTTTATGCACTATTTATCCAAGGGGAAATAAAGGAAAACGTTGTGCCAAACTACAAACAGGTGACTGTATTGTATATATTTTTACTTCTATATCAACATTTGGTTGTGAGTATTTGGGGAACTTGTCCCTGTTAATTTAATAGAAACCATCCAGTGATTATTGCTATTAACCACCCCACTTATGTGGATAGCACCTGTAGATCACAGTGGAAAAATATGTTGTGTTACACAATTTACCAAAACTTAAAGGATACTGTTTGAAATGTGCCAAATTTCCTTACCTCATCTTACATATTCACCCCCACAGTTTAAAGCTCATTAATTAATTTAAAATATAAGAATACATACCTTATTTTTAAAATTAAAATTTTACTGTCCAGTGTGGAAACATGAACCATTAAATAAGGCACAATAAAGGTTTGTTTGTTCCATTGTCTAAGGGTTAAAGTGTTGCAAAAGTCTGAAAGTCACAACAGCTAAGTCCATCAGGGACCCAAGTATATGCATTTACAGAAACTTTTACAAGGAAACAAAGCAGCTGCTTTAAAGTTTGTTTTCTAAAAGGAAAATCTGTATCTGAAAATTATTTAAAGTACAAAGTTATATTGCTGATACTTTATATCTCAGTTTTATATATTTTATAATAGTCTGAGATAAATTATAAAATAGCTATAAAATCAAGACTACGATAAATGAAATACATAGATTGCTTTTAAGTAGTTTCATAAATGTTTTATTCCAGTTTTGTCAGAAATGCACTCATATCATGGCTTTAGTGTTAAGTGTTTAATCTTGCAATGCCAATGTCATTTAAAGAAAATGTTAAGGTATCTCAGTTTGATGCCTATGAATCACGTACATATATTTGATAAACTGAATGATTTGTAACAACTAATTGAGGCCATATATACTTAGTCTGAGGATGACTAGAGTATCTGATGCCACACACTAAACTTAAATCTCAATCTTTTATATAAATTTTTGAAATCACATTTTTTATTTAGCCCTTTCCCTTTTTAAAAAATTTCATAGCCCCAACATCCCTCACAACTAGCTTTTTCTTCCCTTTTATTCACCACTTGACTTCTAACATTTGATCTCTTTTCCTTGCACAGTTGAAGGCCTGTGTGTCTGATGACTGATGCATTATGGCACAGATGAGATAATGGATATGAAAGCGCTTTGTAGATCGTAAATGCTATACAGATATAGGGGATTAATATTATTAATGTTGTTGGTTGTTGTTGTTGTTACTCTTACTATTCTTACTAATATTGTTACTAACCTATTAACTTGTGGATATATAGGCTGTGGGTGGGAGGGTGGAGAATAGGTGGGTGGGGGAAAAGGGGATTTTAAAAAAGGGAATATATTTCAAAAGGAAAATTTTAAGCAAAATATGAATCTACCTAGTAATTGCCACCTAAATATATTCACAAACAGAGAAGCAACATTTGAAAGTAGTCAGAGAGAAATGGAAGGAAGCCTGTCACATATATAAGTATACACACTTGTCCATGATTCCTTTTGCCAGCCAGCTCTACTACTTACAACTAGGTAGTAAAATGAACAAACTTTTCTTCTTGATGGTGTGATTGTGTATGTCTGTGGGGAATGAGTGGGTGAAGAGCATTTCGTGAGGCTGCTTCAGGCCTATTCCTAGGTTTTGACACTAGTGTGTGGTGAGTCCTGGAAAATTACTTAATGGAAAAGTACCAGATGTGACATGTCTCCTGCTCTTCAGCAGCCATTCAAAAGGAAAAACAATCAAATGGGAACATTTTCTTCTATTTCTCCACTCTGATAGCTAGCTGTTTTTACTAAATGCTAAGGCTGGTTCCTCAGAACTGGTCTTTGTTTTGTTTTTATTTTTCTATTTTCCAGCTGAATTTAGTTTGGAATCACCAACTCTGCCTGTATTCTGATCCCCAAGACTCCAAATCTCAAAGTCACCAGCTTACAGGAATGGAGTGCTCTCTATGTAATCTAATGGTGGCAATGAAAGAAGGAATAAAGAAAATGTTCCATGAGTACAGTATGTTTTATAAAAATAAATATGGGACAGTTGTCCCACTTTTCCTCAGTATCAGTTCAGCTTTGGCAAATGGGGTGAGGTGGGATAGAAGGACAGCCTAAAACTGTTAGAAACAATTTCCTTGTCAGAACTTGCTATCATGAATCCTTTGGAATGGATACTCTTTCAGTCGCTCCTATGGAGCCATTAGGAGCCTAATCTAGGACATGGTTTATCCCTTTCTCCGAAGAGAACTGCCATTTTAAAGTACCTTTTTTCTTGGCCTACAGTTAATTTTATGTTTTTAAGGTTAAATTAGTGGCTTATAACCAATTATTTTGTACTGAAACATAACAAGGAACCGAGTTTGAGAAATGAACAACGGGGATTAGGCAGAAGATGATTGTTCTCTAAATTGTATTCTATATCCCTCTCAGTATATCATGTTCTGAGGTCTTCAGTTTGGGAAGCTTTGTTGGTCTTGTCTCTGCTCTCGCAATCCTTTGCTCCCTCTAACAACATAATAGGCCTGACTTTTGGAGATTCCTTATTTAACCAGCTGCCTTAGTGGAGTGAGGAAAAGTGACAGAAAGGTAGTGTTTTTACCCTATCATAGATCTCTGAAATCAGCTATAAGGAATTTTCCTTGGTCTGAATTTCCTGATTGCCACTCCCTTCTCTCTTCGAAGAAACTTCTTATAATTCCGCCACCAATAGAATCCCCTTTAATCTTTTCTTTCCTGGGAATGATATTCTCCATTATTCTCCTTACTTAATTTCAGTTCTTGATCTTAAAAATGTTCTTCTTTTATAGTCTTATATTCCACCTCCCCAAGGTGTCAGACTATAAGAAATTTAGCCAGGCTACTTTCTTATGGAAGTTCAAAGGGAAACTTTCATACTCTTAATTACTTTTCATTGCCTTGGCTACTTTCAAATCTAATTTTAAATGCAGATACACATGCACACACATGCAGAATTATATTACATGACTAAGGAAAGTTGGAAACTCCTTTTCCTTGAAGATCTATAAGGAAAGATCTGATCCCTTTCTGCCCTGGTTAGTTGTTGGACTATGAGGAGCAGGGTGCTGAAATAGTGGCCTTGACCAATGTTCTTTGAGACTCTCAGTGTTATGTTTGGTCTTTGATGACTGACTTGAACCCACGGCCTCTCCAGTGTCTCATATACCAGCTTCCTCACAGCTCTCTCTTCTGACTTGTTACTTGTGTAGTTATGTGTTAAGGCCTTACTTTTTCCTCAATGTTTTCAAACCTCTGGCACTACCTTAACCACCACTTCATCACATCTTCCTGAAGTCCTTGGTGCTAGATGGACTTTTGTGACAACTTTCACCTTCTCTGACCTTTTCCCTTGCTTCTTAAGAAGCATCTGCGTGTGTGCAGGCAGGATAGGGAGGGGGCAAGTGTGCATAAAAAAGAGAGAGGCATAAAGGATGCTCACAAGCTGTAAACAACTCTGGCTAGCATCCTTTGTCCTGTTCTGTGAGATTCTGCAGTTCTAGAAAATTTCCACTTCAGTGAGTTCTAATTAGCAGTTATTGCCGAAAGAAGAAAACCCATATCCAAGAACCTCTTAACCAAGTTTGGTCTTACCAAGCTGAACCAGTCTGATGCAGATCTGCCACATCTTCAATTCACAGATGCTCTCAGAACAGTTCCCAGAATGAAAGAGAGCTAAGTTTCTGTGCTGAAGAGAATGAAGCATTAGCTAGTCCTAACTGATTCTAGAACTAGAAAATATTGGTTTTCTCCTGTATTATTGAGAAATTGTCCAATTTAAGGAGTTTTTGTTTTCATTTAGAGATTTTTAAGTGACTACCCATCACTACAGGAATATGTCCTTTTTATGAAATAAAACTAACCTGAGATTGACTTTCTAATAATAAAATTCACTAAGCCCATCACTGTGTTTGGAAGACTTAGTACCAAAACCAAGTATTTTTAGTAACAAATAGGAATCTTGTCAACAAAGTGTAGCCCAGGAATTTTGTAAAGGTTTCTCAAGGAACAAAATAAGATAGAAAAAACTTTAGGTGGGCTGTTTAACTTGGGAAACAGTATCAGCTTGAAGGTCCTCAGCCAGCATAGGCTTATTTTAATGGCAGTACTCAGGCTACCCTTTAAGGTACATTTTTTTTCTCAGAATACTAAACAGTAGCTACAGTTGCGAAGCAGAGCTCCCTATGCAGCTACATGATACTTGAGATGTACTCTTGATTTCAGAAAATAACTAAGAGATAAAGCATTGGAGAAGGATAATGTAAAAGAAAGAGGTTTAGTTCAAAGTTTACAGTGTGAATGAGGCTTTTAAAATTGGTATCTGAGTAAATAGATATTAAAGATACTAAAGAAGCACTCATCAACATGATATGGAAAGGATGTCTGTCCATCTAACAAGCTCAGTGATTTCTGAGTCTGAGAAAGACACCCCTTTCACAAAGAAGAAAGGAGATATTTAAATTATTTTGCCTCTTTGAAAGATGCCTAGTTTTACAGCACAAAAGAAAAGGCTTAGAATGAAAACTATAAGAGGCTTTTTGTTTTTGACTCCCAGTGAGAATGAGAGAAAGCTTGAGATGCTCTACTGGGATTCCTGTAGCACTGTTTAGAGTTTGCTGCCTACAGAGTTTTGAATGTACTAGTCCTTAATTTAATTTCCATAAAACTGAATGCACCTCTTTAGTAAATTACTGATTTATGGTGCTAAATAAAATGATTATCCCCATTTTTTCTCCTCTCCCAAGCCCCTTAAGCATTTAAGAAAATTTAAAAGTGTTAAAGGCCCTTTTTATGAATGTAACCTAAGTTTCTGTTTGACATATGACACTGCAACTTTAAAATGTTAGGAAATTATTTGCCTTTTTCTTTTAGAGTTAAACTTTATAAATAATCTGTAGAGTCAATCGAAGAATAAAGCTTAGGGATCACTCTTAAGACGCCTACAAAATCTTGTATATTTTTAAGTGTGCCAATTTGTAACATATTTTGTAAGTGTATATTTTTCTTAGAAAAGTGCTGTGAAGTGTCTGTATGTGAGAATTTTCCTTTTTCTGCACCACTAGGTGCTAATAAAAGGATATTTACTTCAAAGTTTCTGGTTTTAGAAACCACAATACAAAGAAAAAATACACTTTTGTTGGGAATTTTGTAACACAAAACATGTTGTGAACGAGTGTAGTGATATTGTGCAAAAGAAAATGAACATTTGTGAGCTTCTTGCTGTTTTATAGATTTTCTTGTAAATTATCTTGTAACACCTCTGGTTTTGTTGTTCTTGTTGCAAAGGTTTTAAATATTTGTGATTGAGTGTATGGTGAAACTGTCATAATGTTACTTAGCTGAGTTTTGTTATTGTTTATGGAATAAATAAAAAAGAAAAGTTTAAAATACTGCTTTAGAATCATATGTAACAGAAACCAACCATTTCTAATTAAATTCTATGTCCCAAATAAAAAGTTCTTCATTGTCTAGATCAATGTTTCTCAAACTGTTTGTGATGAAGGACCAATGTTTTCCTCCAATCCATTACAAACTAATACTATTATAAAACACAGTAACAGTGAATTTTTAAAAGTAAAATTTAAAACAATATGCAAAGTAAAAGCCCTAATATATTCAATTCAATATGTAAAATTACATTTCAAAACAAACATTACATAGGAAAAAAGGAAAGAATTGCAAAAAATTGGTGCCATATTTGAGACAAGTCCACTGTGTATGAAAGCTGCTTAGTTGTGTCCAACTCTTTGCGACCCCATGGGCTATACACACAGTCCATGGAATTCTCTAGGCCAGAATACTGGAGTATGTAGCCTTTCCCTTCTTCAGGGGATCTTCCCTGCCCGGGGATCGAACCCAGGTCTCCTGCATTGTAGGTGGATTCTTGACTAGCTGAGCCACAAGGGAAGCCTAAGAATACTGGAATGGGCAGCCTATCCCTTCTCCAGTGGATCTTCCCAACCCAGGAATCAAACAGTGATCTCCTACATTGCAGGCGGATTCTTTGTCAACTGATGGATTTTACAGAGATACATTCATCTCAAAGTGTCAAAGCTGTTTATTGGAAAGCAATACATGTTAATTTGCCCAGTACCTAAAAGATAGATTTTTCATAATTCTTTTAAACTGAGACTTTCTTAAGTTCTTGTCCCATGGTGCTCAGTATTTTAATATTGGCTATGTCTAGAAAACAACTTCGCTTCCAAGGGCCCAGTCCATGTGAGCCACCTATGAGAGACTAGAGCTCCGGATAACCACAAGGTCATTGTGCACATACAACCAACAGCCACTTCATTGGTTTTAAATATACTCAAGGAAATTGAAAAAAAAAAATATGTATGAGAAAGTGACCCTCTATTCTCACTTAAGGATCTCATCCGCTTCTACCACTTGAACTATCACTTAGATTCCCTCAAATCTCTCCTGCATTCCCATCCTATATTTCCAGTTATAGGCTGGTTATATCCACTTGGACATTCTACAAGTTCTTCAGACTTATGTATTCAAGATCATTTCATTCATTATCCGTATATCCCTTGAGTATGTTCTTGCTCAGTGAATGGTGCTGCCATTCATCCAGTTAGTGACCCAAGCCAGAGAGCAAGGTTCACTAGCAATTCTTTTCTCTTCTATCCTCATATCCATTTGGCCACTCTCAATTCTCTGCTTTTCTATCCCCCTGCTCAGTGACACTGCATTAATTCAAGCTTTCATGGTATTTCACCTGGACTATTGCAACATTGTCTTAATTCAATGGTTTCCAGACTTAGATTTCAGATTTGGGAAATTTTTAAATAAAGAAAAAGAGATCGGGAGGGGGTCTTTATAGTTACCAACTTTTTATTTTGGTAAGTAAAGACATTTAAAATAAAACTAGTCATTATCAATTCACAGAAGATCATTTTAACACCAAAAGACAATCAGGCAATCCTTTATTTAAATGCACTATATTGTCTTTTTTCTCTTCACCAGAACTATGAAAGACTGAAACCAAGCTCCCAAGCCATTGCTTTAAATAATAAAAAGAGATTTTGAGTTTCCAGACCAAGGAAATGGGGGAGGATAGAGAATGAGGGACAGAGCAGGTAAAGCCCCCACAATTGGGCCCCTCTAATATTCTGAGTCTTTGCTTTTCCCAGTTTCTAGGAGTTTCCTATGTGATGGATATCACAAATGTATATTCTTCACTCTGTGCAGGATTCAGAGGTGTATTCTGGTGACTATGGCCCTAGAGAAAGATTCCTCTTGAACTAAACTAACAGCATGGTTGTAGTGAATAAGTGGTTCTATTCTTTCCCAGTGATTTCACATCCTTTTCTTCCCAACTCCTGATCAAAGTTGAGACAGTACCAGAGCTCATGGGGAAGATGGCAAGTCCTTTGTCTAAAGACATTTGATACATTTTGGAGTTTAGCTTTTAATGGACTTAATTTGGGGGAGAGTGATTATCACACTCCTTTTACACAGTATTCTATTTAAAATAATTGGAGCTATAGTCAATAAATATTTCAGGCCACATACCACTTTAAGAATCTAATGAAATCAGTGGGCCTTTGCCCCCTGAAAATGAACATACTCAAAAGTTTTCATAGAATTTCAGAGGATTCACAGGTTAGGAACTCCCATATTAGGGGCATGAATTCTCCAAGATATCTTCCCACAATATAATGGAGTTTTAGTCTATCTCCTCCTCTGCACTGATGCAAGAAAATAGCTATTATTTACTGTCTATTATGTGCAAGGCACTTTAATGAATTACTATTTCTCACAACAACTCTGCAAAAGAGGCATTTTCTCCATTTTACATTTAAGAAAATTGGAACATGGAGAGGTATAGTAAACTTCCTCAAGATCATACAATGAATAGTCTTTAAAGATTTTTCACCCAAGCTGACAACGCACTCTGTGCTTGTCCCATCCAAGCCCATGTTTCTAACTCAAGACATTTATTTCTAGCATAAACTATATTGCTTATACCACTTCAAAAATATGATTATAAGTATTAATACTGACTAATTATTCAATAAATATTCAGCTATGCCAGATATTGTGCTATACAGTAAAAAAAAAAAAGTTTAAATACACTTGACCCTTGAACAACATAAATTTGAACTGGGCAGGTCCCCTTATATGCAGACTTTTTCCAGTAGGAGATACTACAGTACTATAGGGTCTGAGATTGGTTGAGTCCACAAATGCAGAACTGCAGATACAGAGTGCCCACTGTAAAGTTACATGTGGATTTTCAACTGGGCAGAGGGTCAGTGCCTCAAGCCCTGTGTCAACTGTATAAAGTACATGCCTTGCCTTCTAGAGCTCACATATACAGCAGAGAGGTATAATTTAATAATAAAAAACACTCACTGGTCAGTTTAATAATGTCACATAAAGTTACTACAGGTATATATTTCAGAGATATTGCAGGCTTAGTTCCAGACCACTACAATAAGGCAAATATCACACTAAAGCAAGTCACATGAATGTTTTGGCTTCTCAGTGCATATAAGTTATGTTTAACTATACTGCAGTCTATTTAAAGTGTCCAATAGCATTACATCTACCAAAAAAAGTACATATCTTAATTTTAAAATACTTTATTGCTAAAAAAATAATGTGCTAGCCATCACCTGAGCCTTCAGTGAATCATAAGAGTAACAATAATGATCGCAGATCACCATAACAAGTATAATAATGAAAAGGGTTGAAATATTGCAAGAATTACCAAAATATGACACAGAAACATGAAGTGAACAAATGCTGTTGGGAAAATTGTGCCGATAGACTTACGCTATGCAGGGTTGCCCCCACTCTTCAATTTGTAAAAAATGCAATATCTTCCAAGTGCAATAAAGTGAAGCTGAATAAAACAAGATCTACCTATAGTGATGTGCTGTGCTTAAGCACCTGAGCGGGAGGTGTGGGAAACCTTCTGTTCATTGTTATGGAGGAAATAATGTCACAAACTGCCACTCCCAGTAATCAATATCTAATCTTCCACTCTACCCCCTATTTTAGAATCAGTTGAGAATGAGCCTAGATCCATTTAATAACTGCAGAATTTGTAATAAGTTACTTTGATAGCTCTGTATACCAGAGTCTCTGCTTAAACAAAAAACAAACTAGTATAACAAGGTTCAGAGAAGGCAATGGCACCCCACTCCAGTACTCTTGCCTGGAAAATCCCATGGACGGAAGAGCCTGGTAGGCTGCAGTCCATGGGGTCGCTAGGAGTCAGACACGGCTGAAGCGACTTTGCAGCAGCAGCAGCAGCATAACAAGATTATTGTTCCCATAGACTTATTGTGGATTAAAGATCACACTTGTGAAGTCTTGGAACAAGTGGGCAGTCAGGTAATACTTAACACTTGCTATTGTTTAACAGGTATGTATAGGTGTTTTCTTAAAAGTTCTTATTTTGGATTCTTAGAAATCACTCCAGCATCTTACCCTCAAGTATTTGTCTTTTTATTAGGCTAAAAACTAAGAAAATTACTAGGAAATGAGATAGCTATTAAATGAGGAAATTGGGAAATGAGATAGCTATTAAAAAGAGCACATTTGAATCACTTCTAATGAGGTGGATGAAACTGGAGCCTATTATACACAGTGAAGTAAGTCAGAAAGAAAAACACCAATACAGTATATTAATGCATATATATGGAATTTAGAAAGATGGTAATGATGACCCTATATGTGGGACAGCAAAAAAGACACAGATATAAACTCCTAGCTCAAAAAACTTTTGATCTTTATTTGGAGAAAGATGCCATCTTTAAAGATGAAATTGAAAGAGTCATTATATTAAACATAATAATATGTTTTATAATTGCATATGTGTAATAGTTCTGTCAGAGTTAATTTATTATCAGTAGCAGAATGAAGTAGTTAAATGTTATAAATTACTGATCAAGATACCTTGGTTCTATTCCTGGTTTTGCCACTAAATTCAGTGTAAGAACTTAGACAAGTCAGTTCCCTTCTTGGCCTCCATTTTTCCATCTGGAAAATGAAGAGGTTGGGTTAGATGGCTTAGCATTTAAGAGCATGCAGTGTGAAGTATAATGACTGGAATTGAATTCAGTATTCCCCTCTTGTTAACAGTAAGGCTTACCTCAATTTCTCTATCAGTAAAATGGGAATAATTATGGTGCCAATCTCATAGAATTTGGGAAATGAGATAGCTATTAAAAAGAGCACATTTGAATCACTTCTAATGAGGTGGATGAAACTGGAGCCTATTATACACAGTGAAGTAAGTCAGAAAGAAAAACACCAATACAGTATATTAATGCATATATATGGAATTTAGAAAGATGGTAATGATGACCCTATATGTGGGACAGCAAAAAAGACACAGAATAAACTCCTAGCTCAAAAAACTTTTGATCTTTATTTGGAGAAAGATGCCATCTTTAAAGATGAAATTGAAAGAGTCATTATATTAAACATAATAATATGTTTTATAATTGCATATGTGTAATAGTTCTGTCAGAGTTAATTTATTATCAGTAGCAGAATGAAGTAGTTAAATGTTATAAATTACTGATCAAGATACCTTGGTTCTATTCCTGGTTTTGCCACTAAATTCAGTGTAAGAACTTAGACAAGTCAGTTCCCTTCTTGGCCTCCATTTTTCCATCTGGAAAATGAAGAGGTTGGGTTAGATGGCTTAGCATTTAAGAGCATGCAGTGTGAAGTATAATGACTGGAATTGAATTCAGTATTCCCCTCTTGTTAACAGTAAGGCTTACCTCAATTTCTCTATCAGTAAAATGGGAATAATTATGGTGCCAATCTCATAGAATTTGGGAAATGAGATAGCTATTAAAAAGAGCACATTTGAATCACTTCTAATGAGGTGGATGAAACTGGAGCCTATTATACACAGTGAAGTAAGTCAGAAAGAAAAACACCAATACAGTATATTAATGCATATATATGGAATTTAGAAAGATGGTAATGATGACCCTATATGTGGGACAGCAAAAAAGACACAGATATAAAGAATGTATTTTTGGACTCTGTGGGAGAAGGCAAGCATGGGATGATAGAGCATTGAAACACGTATATTATCATATGTAAAATAGATGACCAATACAAATTTGATGCATGAAACAGGGCACTCAAAGCCAATGCATTGAGACAACCCAGAGGGATGGGATGGGGAAGGAGGTGGGAGAGGGGTTCAGGATGGGGGACACATGTACACTGGTGGCTAATTCATGTCAATGTATGGCAAAAACCACCACCATATTGTAAATTAATTATCCTCCAATTAAAATAAATTAATTTTTAAAAAGGAATTTAAAATAGTGGCTGGTACATATATAGGATACTCCATATATATCAGCTATTATTATATTGAGCTGCTGCAGCAAAATTAGAGATTACTGAAGTAACTATGGATACTTGTTCATTAATCAATTAAATAAATTATTTTGAGCACCTACTATGTCCTAGGAACTAGGCTAGGTATTTGAGAATACTGATGGTGAGCCAAATTGGAC
>SJXQ01001179.1:89897-115060 GCA_006408695.1 Aepyceros melampus
GACTTTGACTTTCTCCTCATAAAACTTACACTAGTTTAAAAAATCACTTTAATTATGAACATATGATTTAAAACTGATATAAGAGCTCTGAAGGAAAGGAACATAGTTTTATGAGAATCACTAATAAAGAAACCTGACCTGATCCTTGGACTGGCACACTAAGGATGAGTAGGATTGACCTAGGTGAAGAATATGGAAATAAGAGTAGGGAACTTCCCAGAAACACCACGTTCAAAGATCCTGTGGCAGAAAGAAATGTGCAGTACTTTAGGAGCTAGAAGAAAGCTAGTATGGCTGGAAAGGAGTAGAGAGATGAGATCAGAGACCAATGCTTCATGTTTTCCAATTTGACATTTTATAGGAATTTTAATTATGAAAATCTGAGATAGTACAATACAAAATATTGTTTGACGATGTGCAGCTTTTGAAATAGTTCAAATTTTAAAATTATCAGAAAGACCATAATTAGTTTCAAAATGGGCAAGTATGTGAAATAATCTGTTATGCTAATGCAACATCTTTATATTATTTTAGCCATTAAATAGAAATTCCTTCCATCTTTAGTCAGAATTATACCAACTTTGAATTAACCACCCTTTCATGAACACACACACATAAAATGAAGACATACGTCACTTTGTCTTTGGGTTTGATTTTTTTTAGATCCCACATATAAGTGATAACAGAATATTTGTCTTTGTCTGACTTATTTCACTTGGCATAATACCCTCCAGGTTCATCCACATTGTTGTAAATGGCAGATTTTCATTCTTTTTTATGGCTGAGCAATATTCTATTGTGTGTAAAATATCTATATAACTATTACATGTGTGTGTGTGTGTGTGTGTGTATACATATAAATATGTATCCTATATCTTTACCCATTCATATGTTGGTGAACACTTCAGTTGCTTCCATATCCTAAAGTGAGTGAAGTCGCTCAGTCATGTCCAATGCTTTGTGACCCCATGAACTGTAGTCTGCCAGCTCCGTCCATGGGATTTCCCAGGCAAGAATACTGGGTGAGTTGCCATTTCCTTCTCTAGGGGATCTTCCCGACCCAGGAATCAAACCTAGGTCTCCCACATTGCAGGTAGACGCTACTGTCTGAGCCACCAGGGAAGCCCACTGGCTATTGTAAACAACATGCCATGAATATTGAGGTGCATGTATATTTCCAAATTAGCATTTTAAATACACACAAACACACACACACACACACACACACACACACACACACACACCCAGGAATGGAATTGGTAAATCAAATGGTCATTCTATTTTTCGATTTTGAGGAACTTCCATACTGTTTTCCACAATGGCCACACCAATTCATAATCCCACCAACAGTGTACAAGAGTTCTCTTTTCTCCATATTCTTGAAGACATTTCTTGCTTGTGGACTTTATGATGATAGCCATTCTGACAGATGTGAGGTGGTAGCCCATTATGGTTTGGATCTGTATTTCTCTGATGGTTAACAAAGTTGAGCATCTTTTCTTTTTTTTTTTTTTTTTTTTTTTTTTTTTTAATTAATTTTTATTTTTTAGTTTGTTTTGCTTTACAATACTGTATTCATTTTGTTACACATTGACATGAATTAGCCATGAGTGTACATGAACTCCCAATCCCTTTTCATATGGCTGTTGACCATCTGTATATCTTCTTTGGAAAAAATGTCTATTCAGGTCTTCTACCCATTTTTGAACCTTAGAGTTGGCATTCTAATATACTTTTAGTTGTTTTTTTTTTTTTAATTGGAGGATAATTGCTTAACAGTGTTCTGTTGGTTTCTGCCACATGACAATGTGGATCAGCCATAAGTATATGCCTCCCTCCCACTCTCCCTTAATCCCACCCCTCTAGGTGATCACAGAGCACAGGACAGGGCTGCCTGTGCTATACAGCAGCTTTCCATTAGCTATTTTACACATGGTAGTATATACATATGTCAATGCTACTCTCCTGACTTGTCCCACTCTTTCCTTCTGCTGCTGTGTCTGCAAGACTGTCCTCTATGTCTGCATCTCCATTCCTCCCTGCAAATATGTTCATCAGTACCATTTTTCAGATTCCATATATATACATTAACATACAGCATTTGTTTTTCTCTTTCTGATTTACTTCACTCTGTATAATACACTCTAGGTTCATCCCCCTCATTTCAACTTACTCAAATTCATTCTTTTTCACAGCTGAGTAAATATTCCATTGTATATGCGTACATTATATATGTATATGTTTATATCCATTCATCTGTCGATGGGCATCTAGGTTGCTTCCATGTCCTGGTGATTTCAAATAGTGGTACAATGGACATTGGGATACATATGTCTTGTTGAATTATGATTTCATCCAGGGTATATAACCAGTAGTGGACTTTCAGGGTCATATGATAGTTTTATTCCAAGTTTTTGCCCATTTTTTTCATTTGGTTGTTTGATTTTTTTGATATTGAGTTGTATACACTATTTATATGTGTTGTATGAATACATTAACCCCTTATAGGTCATATAATTTACAATATTTTCTCCCACTCAGTAGATTGTCTTTTTGTTTTGTCAATAGTTTTCTTCACTGTGCAAAAGCTTTCAAGTGTAATTAGGTCCCATTTGTTATTTTTGCTTTTATTTCTCTTGCTTTCGGAGACAGATCAAAAAATTATTCTAATGGTTTATGTCAAAGAGTGATCCACCTATGTTTTCTTCTAAGAGTTTTATGATTTTAGGTTTGCAGTTCAGTTCAGTTCAGTCGTTCAGTTGTGTCTGATTCTTTGCGACCCCATGAACTGCAGCACGCAAGGCCTCCGTGTCCATCACCAACTCCCAGAGTTTACCCAAACTCATGTCCATTGACTTGGTGAATTTGTTTTGTCAATAGTTTTCTTCACTGTGCAAAAGCTTTCAAGTGTAATTAGGTCCCATTTGTTATTTTTGCTTTTATTTCTCTTGCTTTCGGAGACAGATCAAAAAATTATTCTAATGGTTTATGTCAAAGAGTGATCCACCTATGTTTTCTTCTAAGAGTTTTATGATTTTAGGTTTGCAGTTCAGTTCAGTTCAGTCGTTCAGTTGTGTCTGATTCTTTGCGACCCCATGAACTGCAGCACGCAAGGCCTCCGTGTCCATCACCAACTCCCAGAGTTTACCCAAACTCATGTCCATTGACTTGGTGATGCCATCCAGCCATCTCATCCTCTATTGCCCCCTTCTCCTCCTGCCCTCAATCTTTCCCAGCATCAGGGTCTTTTAAAATGAGTCAGCTCTTCACATCAGGTGGCCAAAGTATTGGAGTTTCGACTTCAACGTCAGTCCCTCCAATGAACACCCAGGACTGATCTCCTTTAGGATGGACTGGTTGGATCTCCTTGCAGTCCAAGGGACTCTCAAGAGTCTTCTCCAACACCACAGTTCAAAAGCATCAATTCTTCAGTGCTCAGCTTTCTTTATAGTCCAACTCTCACATCCATACATGACTGCTGGAAAAACCATAGCCTTGACTAAATGGACCTTTGTTGACAAAGTAATGTTGCTGCTTTTTAATATGCTGTCTAGGTTGGCCATAACTTTCCTTCCAAGGAGCAAGCGTCTTTTAATTTCATGGCTGCAGTCACCATCGGCAGTGATTTTGGAGTCCAAAAAAATAAAGTCAGCCACTGTTTCCACTGTTTCCCTATCTATTTGCCATAAAGTGATGGGACCGGATGCTATGATCTTAGTTTTCTGAATGTTGAGCTTTAAGCCAACTTTTTCACTCTCCTCTTTCACTTTCATCAAGGGGCTCTTAGTTTCAGGTTTTACATTTAGAATTTATTTTTAGTTTATTTTTGTATATGGTGTGAGGAAATATTCTAATTTATTTTTTTACATGTAACTGTCCACTTTTCCCACTACCATGTACCAAAGAGACTGTCTTTTCTCCATTGTATATTCTTTCATCCTTTGTCATAGACTAATTGATCATAGTGTTTGGGTTTATTTCTGGGCTTTCAAGTCTGTTCCATTAATCTATGTGTTTGTTTTGTGCCAGTACTATGTGGTTTGATTACTGGAGCTTAGTAGTATGATCTGACTTCTGGCAACATAATACTTCTAGCCTAGTTCTTTTTTCTCAAGATTACTTTGGCAATTGGGGTTTTTTTGTGGTTTTATATGAACTTCAGGATTATTTGTTCTAGTTCTGTGAAAAATGTCATGGATATTTTGATAGAATTGCGTTAAATCTGTATGTTGCCCTGGGTAGTATGGACATTTAAACAGTATTAATTCTTCTGACTCAAGGGATACCTTTCCATATCTTTGTATCAACTTCAGTTTCCTTCATCAGTATTTTAGTTTTGAGAGTGTAGGTCTCTCCTTGACACAATTATAAATGGGATTGTTTTCTTGCTTTCTCTTTCTGATAGTTCATTATTGGTGTATAGAAAAGCAACAGATTTCTCTGTGTTAATTGCATCTTGCAACCTTACTAAATTCATTTATTAGTTCTAGTAGTTTTCTGATGGAGTCTTTGGGGTTTTCTGTATGTAGTATCATGTCATCTGCAAATGGTGTTAGTTTTTCTTCTTTTGAAATTTTGATACATTTTATTTCTATTACTTGTCTAATTTCTTTCCACTTAGCAATTCATTCCACAGTTTATTTCTCTATGCATTAATCATAAACAGAAAAGAGAAACCAGGCCCTATCTTCTGTACTTTGCTTGGAAATCTCCTCAACTAAATATCTAAGTTCACTATTTCCAAGTTTACGTTCTGTCCAAAGTCAGAGCATGATTCAGACAAGCTTTTTGACACTTTATAACAACAATCACCTTTCCTTCAGTGTTCATAACTTGTTCATTATTTCCTTCTGATTCCTTACAAGAAGTACCTTTAATGTTCATATTACTACCAACTGTCTATTCAATGCAATCTAGGTTTTTTTTTTAAATCAAGCACCTCAAAATTCCTCCAAACTCTATCTATTACCCAATTTCAAAGCTATTTCTACATATTTAGGTAATTTGCAGCACCTCACTTCCCACTACTAAAATCTGTATCAGTTTCTTAAGGCACAATAACAAAGTACCACAAATTCTGTGGCTTATGAAAACAAAAATGTATTATCTAACAGTTCTTTTTTTAATATAAATTTATTTATTTTAATTGGAGGCTAATTACTTTACAATATTGTATTGGTTTTGCCATACATCAACATGAGTCCACCACAGGTGTACACGTGTTCCCCATCCTGAACCCCCCCTCCCATCTCCCTCCCCATACCATCCCTCTGGGTCATCCCAGTGCACCAGCCTCGAGCATCCTGTATCATGCATCAAAACTGGACTGGTGATCTAACAGTTCTGAAGGCAGGGACATACTCCAAAATCAAGGTGTTGGCAGGGACACGCTCCTTCTAAAACCTAAAGGGGAGAATCCTTCCTTTCCTCTCCCTAATTATTGGTGATTTGTTGACAATCTTTGGCAATACTTGGCAATACTTGTAGCTGTAAGTGCTTCAGTCCCTGCTATCATCATTATGTGGAGCTTTCCTTGTATGTGTCTCTGTTTCTCTGTCTCTTCTATTTTTATAAGGACACCAGTCAGATTGGATTAAGGGTCCAGCCTACTCTGGTATGGCCTCATCTGCAATGACTCTATTTCTGAATAGGGTCACATTCTGAGGAGCTAAGTGTTATTATTTTAACATATCTTTTGAGGAAGCACAATTCAACCCATATCAGACATGATGATTAAAACAAAAAATTAAAACTCCATCTGATACTCAAAACAATAATCTTTTAAAATTAGGAGGCTATAAGAACCTAAATGGAAGTAAGATTCCATATCACAATTGAGATGTGATATCACAGACTGTAATAAGTTGTGTATGGATCTTGTAATACCCAGAGCAACCACTAAGAAGGCTATAGAAGATAATATACCCCAGAGAAGTACACATAAATAAATACAAAATTGTAAAAATTGGTCAAATAACTCACAGGAAGACAATAAGGGAAAGACAGTGGAATAAGAAACACTGGAAATGAACAGGAAATAAAAAATAAAATGATAAGTATTAACAAATTAATGATCATCTTAAATTTAAATGGTCTGCTGCTGCTGCTAAGTCACTTCAGTCCTATTCGACTCTGTGTGACCCCATAGACGGCAGCCCACCAGGCTCCCCTGTCCCTGGGATTCTCCAGGCAAGAACACTGGAGTGGGTTGCCATTTCCTTCTCCAATGCATGAAAGTGAAAAGTGAAAGTGAAGTCACTCAGTCGTGTCCAACTCTTCATGACCACATGGACTGCAGCCGACCAGGTTCCTCTGTCCATGGGATTTTCCAGGCGAGAGTGCTGGAGTGGGTTGCCATTGCCTTCTAATACATTTAAATGGTCTAAACCATTCAAAAGACAAAGATTGGACAAGTAAATTAAAAACAAAAACAAAATACAGCCCAGCTATGTACTGGTTATAAGAAACTCACTTCAACTTTAATGCTATAGATGAGTTGGGGGAAAAGAGATGGAGAGAGATATACCATGTAAACATAAATTAAAAAGAGCAGAAGTGCCTACATAATGTCAGATGAAGTAGACTTCAGAGAAAAGACTATGACTAGATACAAATAAAACCTTTAACTAGAATAAAAGGGTAAATCCACCCAGAAGATTTAATAATCCTAAATGTGTACACATCAAAAACCTAAGTCCAAGAATTCACAAAGCAAAAATTTATAGAGTCAAAATATGAAATAGACAAATCAACCATTAGAAACTCCCATATCTCACTCTCAACAACTGATAGACCTACCTACTACACAGAAAGTCAGTAAGGATATAGAAGTACCTACAGTACTACCAACAGTATCTAATTAGCATATATAAGCACTCCACCCAAAAATAGCAGAATTTTTTTAAGAGATTATGAAACATTCATCGGGCTTCCCTGATAGCTCAGTTGGTAGAGAATCTGCCTGCAATGAAGGAGACCCTGGTTTGATTCCTAGGTTGGGAAGATCTGCTGGAGAAGGGATAGGCTACCCACTCCAGCATTCTTTGGCTTCCCTGGCTCAGCTGGTAAAGACTCTGTCTGCAGTGCAGGAGACCTGGGTTCGATCCCTGGGTTGGGAAGATCCCTTAGAGAAGGGAAAGGCTACCCACTCCAGTATTCTGGCCTGGAGAAGTCTATGGACTGTATAGTCCATGGGGTCACAAAGAGTCAGACAGGACTGAGCAATTTGCACTTCACTATGGAACATTCATCAAGGTAGACCATACCATGAAACAAACTTCAGTAAATTTAAAAGAATTGAAATCCTACAGAATGTGTTTTCTGATCACAATGGAGTCAAACTTGGAGTCAATAATAGAAAGACAGAGGAAAATCATGGAATGTGGAAATTAGACTTCTAAATAATTCATCAGTCAAAAGGAAGTCTTGAAAGGAAAAAAAATAGCTAAATGTAAATGGAAATACAAAATACCAAAATATGTGCAATGGCAGTTAAAGTGCTAAGAGGGAAATTTATAGCACTAACTTCTTACATTGGAAGACAGGAAAGGTCTCAGAGCAGCAATCCTACTTCTAACTCAAGAAACTAGAAAAAGAAAAGCAAAACAAAGCCAGAGTAAGAAGGAAGGAAATAATAAAGAGCCCAAATCAACAACACTGAAAACCAGAGCAAAATCTAGGTAAAAGAAAAGATCAATAAAACTGAATCTATATTGCACTTGAAAATATGTGGGTTATTTTCAAATATCTATTTTTTAATTAAATTTATTTATTTTTAAATGAAACACATATAAATATTAAGGTACAATTCACAAAAGAGATGGACATCATAAACCATTAGACACCTAACAAAGAAACAAAGATACATAAGGCAAAAATCAGAAGAAATATTAGAGAAAGAAAAAATATATAATCATAGTGAGACATATTAACATTCTTTAGAGAATATTTTATCAAGTGCAGAAAAACAAGAATAGGAGGATCCTGAATTATGTCACTAATACTTTAAAAATAATAGATTTCTATTTAATTTATATTAATCATATGCTACACAAATATCTTTAAAATTTTGTATCTCATACATTGTTATTAGATTTCCATAGGACATTTAGAAAAACTGGCAAAAGGATAAACATTACTAAATTTCAAAAAATAGAATTATTTTTTGTGTGTGATACAGTTTTATATATAAGCACATGTATTATTTTTGAAATTACTTTTCATTATAGGTTAATACAAGTTTTTGACTATAGTTCCCTGTGTTAGACAGTAAACCTTTGTTGCTTGTTGCACATCTGTTTTATTAATTAGAAATCTGGCACTCTATTTATATTAAGTCAAACAAGTAGAACCAAAATGTCATAAAATTTTCAGCTAGGCAAAAATTCATAAGTTTTCTGAAATACATATATTGTACACATTATGTATGTATATATACAAAAGCTTTTCTTCTATGCGTGATAAAGGCTTGAGAAAGAACATCAAAAAAAAGAAAGAAGATATGGAGAAATTGGAAAACATAAACTAAATGAAATGGGAGCACTGAATGTGAAATGGAAAAAGTGAAACAAACTAGATAAAAGTAAAAGATCCTCATAGAGTCCAGTTGTTTTTAAACATGACTGCTCATTAGGAATGTATCTGGAGTGCTGGTGAATAAAATGCAATTCCTGGGCATTTGTATTTTTCAAAAAATTCCAAGATGATTCTGATATACATCTAGATTTTAAAAAGTGATTACATGTTTTTCTATTAAATGGTCGTTTTAGTCATATAGAGTTCTATTATTTTTCTGTTAACCAACACAATGGTATTAAGTGAGTAATAGTTACCTAATCACAATAGTAAATGATGTTTATGTTTTCACAATCAATAACCAGGCAAAAAATAAAAGATGATTAGAGTTGAAAGCCATAATGGAACATGACTAACCTAACAATATAAAATAATTACTTACAATCTGGGGGGTCAAGCAGAGTGATGTGGAAGTGCATACATGCACATGTTTTCATCTGCTCAGCCAGTCTATGTCTTTTGGTCAGAGAATTTAGTTCATTACATTTAAGGTTATTATCCATATGTATGATCCTATTATAATTTTCTTAATTGTTTTGGGTTTATTTTCTGTAGGTAGGGCTTTTCCTTCTCTTGTTTTCTGCCTAGAGAATTTCCTTTAGCATTTATTGTAAAGCTGGTTTGGTGGTGCTGAATTCTCTTAATTTTCGCTTGTCCAGAAATCTTTTGATTTCTCCATCAAATCTGAAGGAGAATCTTGCTGAGTAGAGTATTCTTGGTTGTAGGTTCTTCTCTTTCATCACTTTAAATATATTGTGCCGTTCTCTTCTGGCTTGTAGAGTTTCTGTTGAGAAATCAGCTGATAGCCTGCTGGGAGTTCCCTTGTATATTATTTGTTGTTTTCCCCTTGTTGCTTTTAAAATTTTATCTCTGTCTTTAATTTTTGTCAGTTTGATTACTATGTGTCTTTGTGTGTTCCTCCTTGGGTTTATCCTGCCTGGGACTATCTGTGCTTCCTGGACTTGGTTGACTGTTTCCTTTCCCATGTTATGGAATTTTTCAGCTATGATCTCTTCAAGTATTTTCTCAGGTCCTTTCTCTCTTTCTTCTCCTTCTGGGACCCCTATAATGTAGGGGACAGCACTTAGTGTTGCCCCAGAGGTCTCTTAGGCTGTCTTAATTTCTTTTTTTTAACCATTTATCATTTATTTATTATTATTATTATTATTTTTACTTTACAATATTGTATTGGTTTTGCCATACATCAACATGAATCCGCCACGGGTGTACACATGTTCCCCATCCTGAACCCCCCTCCCACCTCCCTCCCCTTGTATAGAACAGTCTTTTGGACTCTGTGAGAGAGGGAGAGGGTGGGATGATTTGGGAGAATGGCATTGAAACATGTATAATATCATATAAGAACAAATCGCCAGTCCAAGTTCGATGCAGGATACAGCATGCTTGGGGCTTAATTTCCTTTCATCATTTTTTCTACTTTTTGTTCTGTGGCAGTGATTTCCACCATTCTGTCCTCTAGGTCATTTATCGGTGCCTCTGCTTCAGTTATTCTGCTATGGATTCCCTCTAGTGTACTATTCATCTGTTTTTTTATTCTTTAGTTCTTACAGGTTTTTGGTAAACATTTCTTGCATTTTCCCCATTGTTTTCCTGAGATCCTGAATCTTCACTATCATTATTCTGATTTCTTTTTCTGGAAGGTTGCCTATCTCCACTTCAATTAGTTGTTTTTCTGGGGTTTTAACTTGTCCCTTCATCTGGGACATAACTTTCTGCTTTTTCATGCTGATTAACTTTCTGTAATGTGATTTTTGTTTTAGTTGCTGTGAGACTGTGGTTGTTCTTGTTTCTTCTGTCTGCTCTCTGATGAAGAAGGCTAAGAGGCGTGTGTAAGCTTCCTGATGGGAGGGACTGCTAGTGGGAAAAACTGGGTCTTGCCTTAGTAAAGTTTTAATCCAATTATCTGCTGCTGTGTGGGGTTGCACTCCTTCCCTGGTAGTTTTTTGACCATAAGTGACCCAGACCTTGGGTCTACCAGCTCTATGGTTGGGTTAATGGCGACTCCCAAGAGGGTTTACACCATGGGGGATATTTCAGGACTGCTGCTGCCAGTGCCCCCATCCCTGTGGTGAGGCCCTGCCCATCCATACTTTCACAGGAGCCCCTCCAACACTAGCAGCTAGTTTTGGTTCATTCTCCTGTGGGGTCACTGTTCCTTTCCTCTGAGTCTTGGTGCATGCAAGGTTTTGTTTGTGGCCTCCAAGACTGAAGTGTCTATTTCCCCTAGTCCTGTGGAAGTCTGGTAATCAAATCCCTCTGGCCTTCAGTTCCTTGGGGATTCTCAGTCCTTTTGTGAGATTCCCAGGCTGGGAAGCCTTACATGGTGTTCAGAACCTTCAGAACAGTGGGAGAACTTCTTTGGTGTTTTGTTCTCCAGTTTGTGGGTCACCCACCTGGTGAGTATGGGATTTGATTTTATTGTGATTGTGCCCCTCCAACCATCTTGCTGCAGTTTCTTCTTTGTCTTTGAACACGGGGTATACTTTTTTGGTGAGTTCCAGTGTTGATGGTTGTTCAACAGCTAGTTGTAATTTTGGTACTCTTGCAGGAGGAGATGAGTGCATATCCTTCTACTCTGCCATCTTGAACCAGAATGGTTATTTTCAAATGTCTTTTGATATTGATTCCTAACGTAACTCCACAGTGATAAGAGAACAGACTATAGTTTCAATACCTTTAGACCATGAAACTTTGGTACCTTGTTTCATGTCCCTGGATATGTTCCAGTGTTTCCTGGTTTACAATCTATGGGGACTTGAGTAGAATTTGTATCCTGTGGTTGTGTGAAAATTGCATAACTCTTAATTATGTTGAATTGGTTCATAGTGCTTTTCAGATCTGTATCTTCCTACTTTTCTGTCCATTCTATTAATTGAGTTTGATATTGAAACTGTAATGAAAAATCTTAACTTATCTACTTAAAAAAATTGCAATATATAGTGGAACTATAAAAAACTGTGAATCTACACTATCTAAAAATGAAAGTTTAATAAATAAAAATAATAAATAATTTTTAAACAGTAAAAAGGCATAAACTATTATTGGAAACATAAATGATACTCAAATGCCACCTTTCCTAAACATCTTATTTAAAATTGCACCTGCACAATTACATCAGTCAGGGTTCTCCAGAGAAACATAATATATATGTTTATATATATAATTTTATTTTAAGGAATTAGAACATGTGATCATGTGATTGTGATTGTGGGGCTTGGCATATCTGAAATCTGTAGACCAGGCCAGCAGGCTGCAAACTCAAGAAGAGTTGATACTGCAGTCTTGAGTGGGATCTAGGGCAAACCCCACAGGATGGAAATTAGGCAGAATGTGACACTTCAGCCTTGAGGAGGAATTTCTTCCTCCAGGAAATCTCAGTTTTTTTTTTTCTTATATCCTAGAACTAATTGATGAAGCTCAGTCACATTATCAAATGTAATCTTTACTTCAAGTCAACTGATTGCATATTTTAACTACATCTAGCGTACACCATCACCTATGTAAGTGCTTGATTAAATAACTGGATACAATAAACTAGCCAAGTTGATACATAAAATGAACTATCACAGTCCCACTCTTGTCCAATGGGTATCTATACACATATCTCTAAATAAATACAATAACAACGTCATTTAAAACTTAAAAATATGCTAACTTTTTCACCATAAGAGTATGCAAAGTCTTTGAGTCATTCCTCTCCTTGATATCCTGTAACTCAAATGCTATGATGTAAATTTAATTATCATTAATGCATCTCATGTTCTATGAGGAGATAATGGAGGGAAAAAGGCATTTGACATAAATATACACCCAAACATATTCATAAAAAATAACAATTATGTATTATAACAATTATAGCCATTTTTTCTATAACTGGTCACATGGTCATAACTGGTGTTCATAACTACCTTATTTCACTTCTTAGTCCATATTCCTTTTGACCTTGGCAAGCACCTTAGCTGACTGTGGCTCTACACCTGATGAAGCCATTCAAACCTTCGTTCCTGAAAGGTTTGAGCCATTATTAGTCCCACTGAATTGAGTTATTATAGTTTTACATTGATTTTAATCACAAGGATAGTAGTATTAAGAGATGCCTTAAGGAACCTAATGTATTCCATACAAGATCTTCCTTACCTCCATTGTATTGTAGAGTTCAGTTTCTCCTTAGTAATCAGGATCAATCACTTTAGCCAATAAAGTATCTCCCTTCATTGTCTATTGACTCAAAGGCATGAGGAGCCCAAAGTGGTAAGGTGACACTCTTAACTACAAGTACAATGAAATAATTGTTGTGTCTCCTGGTGGAAGCATTCCAGTCTTTGGAACTAAGACCTGTAGATCTGCAAAGCATAACGTTGCAGAAACAGAAAGCCAAATTTATGCTATTGGATAACTATGGTAATAGTATGGTGCCACTCCCATTTCCACCCCTTGATTCCTAGACCCATAAATTTTGGCTATAGGAGGAACAATACCATGTATTGGATGCTGATTTAGGGTATGTACAAATTCCTGGAGAACATGCCTCAGCCCTGCAAATATTGTCACCCAGATGGTACTGTAATTGAGCCTTCATACAGCCATTCCATGGTTCTATCAACCCAGCTGCTTCAGGATGAGGGGAAACATGGTAAGACTAGTGAATTCCATGAGTATGGCCCCATTGCCACACTTCAAGTACTATGAAATGAGATCCATGATCAGAAGCAATGCTGTTTGGAATACATGGTAGTGGGTAAGGTATTCTGTAAGTCCACAGAGTGTACTTTGGGCAGAAGAACTGAATGGTGGGAAGACAAGTCCATATCTAATGCATTTGTTCCAATAAAACTAAAGGGTTGTCCCCTCTATGATAGAGGTGGTCAAATGTATTAATAAGCCACTTGCCACCAAATAACTGGCTTGATCACACCTGGAAATTGTGTCTGATCAGAGGCAAAGCAATGGTTTCTGCTAACAGACTGAGCACTGAGCAGTGGGTGGAGACAAGTTGTCCTTGATGAGTGGAACTTGATGTTTCTAAGCGCATGCATAAATTCCATCCGTATCACCATGGCCACTTTGTTCATGAGTCTCTTGAGCAATGACAGGAGTGGCCAAGGAAAGTGGCTCATGGCTATCCAGAGAACAGATCATCTTATCCACTTAATTATAAAAATCCTCCTCTGCTGATGTCACTCTGGTGAGCATTCACATTGGACGCAAATATCCAGTTTTGTGAAGGGTTTTGCCCATTCACAAAGGTTTACCCACATACGTCTTCTCTGGACCTCTTCATCACCAATTTTCCAACCATGTTCCTTCCAAGCCCCTGCTTACCCATCTAAATCACTGGCTACAGTCTATGAATTGGCATATACACACTCATACCTCTGACCATTTCTGTTTCAAAGTAAAAATGAACAAGCATGTTCACTGCTCAAAGTTCTTGCAATGGAAAGATTTCACTTCATCACTGTCCTTCAGGGATGTCCCACAAAGTGGTTGTAGTGGTGGAACGGTCTACTTTTAAGTGTTGCATGTATATCCAGCAGAACCATCTGGATATGCATGTATATCAAGCAGGCCCAAGTTTTCTCTTCTTCAGTCAATTGATTGTAGAGAACTCCCCATGAGGCAATAGATATAGGTTGAGATAAAGGAGGTAATAGAAGTAGTAGGGGCCATAAGCATTTGAGACATTTCTTTATTTAATTTACCTGTGCCTTCAGAGCCTGATAAAGCACAATTTTATATACCACTTCTATTTGCTAGTGGAGTGCCAGTATGCATAGCCAACATTATAGGTTTGTTGGGGAATCAATATCCACTTCATGATGAGCATCTCAGGTCTCATAGTAATTTTGTGGCTCATGGTTAAGTGTTCAGTCTCTAATAAAGCCCAATAGCAAGCAGCTAAAAGCTATTTCTCCAAAGGAGAGTGGTTATCTGCAGAGGCAGGGTTTTGCTTCAAAATCCTAAGGGCATACACTATGATTGACTTATAAGGTCCTACTAAAGGCCCCAAGTAGAATCCCTATCTGCCACTGACAAACACCACTTCAAGTGACACTGGATCTGCTAGATCATATGGCCCAATGGCAGAGCTGTTTGTACAGCAGCCTGAACTTGTTGCAAAGACTTCTCTTCTTCTGGGCTCCATGCAGAACTAGTGGTTTTTTAGATCACTTGGTAAATGGATCAGAGTAGCACATCCAAATGAGAAACATAACTTCAAAATCCAAAAAGTCCCACCTGGCTTTGGGTCTATATTTTGGTTGTAGGAGGGGTAGATGCAGCAACTTAGCCATCCTAAGGATATCTTCACATAATACCACTGAGCCCCTAGAAGTTTCACTGAGATAGAAGGCCCCTGAATTTTGTAGGATTTATATCCCACTCTCTGACACATAAATGTCTTTCCAGTAAGTTTAGAGAAGTTTCCACTTCTGGCTCACCAGGTCCAATCAGCCAATGTCATCAATGTAATGAAGTAGGGTGATGTCTTATAGAAGTAAAAGGCAATAAAGATCTCTATAAAGTATGAAAATTAGGAGTGGAGCAATTGATATACTTGCAACAAGACAGTATTGCTGCTTTGGAAGTTGAAAGCAAACTGCTTCTGGTGGTGTTTACTAACAGGCATTGATAAAAGGCATTTGCCAGATCAACAACTGCAATATCCCCAGATACCAAGGGATATATTAGTTTTCTCAAGCAAAGAAACCACATCTGGAATAGCAACAGCAATTGGACTCAACATCTGGTTAAAGTTATGGTAATCCATCGTCATTTTCTAAGGCACACCTGTCTTTTACATAAACCAAATAGGCAAACTAAATGTGGGTGTGGTGGTAATTAACACCGCTTCATGTTTCAAGTCATTAATGGTGGCACTAATCTCTGCAGTTCCTCTAGGAATGTGGTGTTGCTTTTGGTTTCCTATTTTTCTGGTAGAAGCAGTTCTAGTGGTTTCCTCTTGGCCTTTCCTACCATAATAGACCTCACTATATAGATTAGGGAACCAATGAAAGGATTATGCCAGTTACTGACTATATCTATTCCAACTATGCATTCCAGATCAGAAAAATTACCACAAGACAGATTTGAGGACCCACTGTGTCCACTGTGAGATGGACCTGAGCTATCCATTATCACTTGACGTGCATGAGCCTTACTCTGACTAGTGGAGTATACTCTTCTTTTGGTTCTCCTAGAATTAATGTCATTTCAGAGCTCATGATCAATAATTCCTGAAAGTCTGATTATTTATTTTTCCCCAGTGCCTTCTTTACCACTGTAAATAGAGTCGTTCATGTATTTAAACCTAATAGATTAGAGAAGCAATTCCAGAAACTCCAGAACCAACTCATAAAACTTATCCTTGGGACTTCCCTGGTGATCTAGTGGTTAAGACTCTATGCTTCCACTGCAGGGGGCACAGGTTCCATCCCTGGTCAGGGAACTGAGATCCCATGTGCTGTGTGGCATGGCAAAACAACAACAATAATAAAAATGAAAACTTATCCTTAAGATTCTGTCCTCTCAAGCCAAACTGTACATTTGTCATGGTTCTTCAGATAAACAACCAATAGGACATAAATTATATATGTATAAAATTATATTCAATGTATTAATATATTTATAATAAGATATTTATCTTAAGCAACTGGCTCACACAATTGCAGGAGCTATCAGTCATAAATCCATAGAGCCGGTCATCAGGCAGGAAACTGCAAGAAGTGATGCTGCAATCTTGAGGTAGAATTCTTTCTTCTCCAAGAAACTTCAGGTTTTCTCTTAAGACTTTCAACTGATTGGTGAGGCCCACCCACATTATTAAGGGCTTCCCAGGTGGCTCAGTGGTAAAGAATCCACCTGTCAATGCAGGAGACACAAGTTCAGTCCCTGGGTCAGGAAGATCCCCTAGAGAAGGAAATGACAACCAACTCCAGTATTCTTGTCTGGAACATGTCACAGACAGAGGAACCTGGCAGGCTAGAATTTCTGTTATTGCATCTTTGATCATACAGAACTGAGCAACTGAGCATACATGCAAGCACCCACATTAATTAGGGTAATCTTTAAGTCACCTAATTGTAGATGTTAACCACATCTGTAAAATACTTTCATAGCAACATCTAGGTTAGTATTCTATTAAAAAACTGGATAGTATAGCCTAGCCAAGTTCACAATTAAGATTAACCACCATTGCACTCTATTCACTTTCCCAGTCTTATTTTTTTTCTAATTTATCTGATATAACACATTCTCTATTTTCTTTAGATATTTTGAGTTTTGTTTATCTCCCCCAACTTCAATGTACTCTTCAGAATGCAGGAGATTTTGTTTTCTTTGTTCACTCTTGTAACACAGCTCCTAGAATAGTGTCTGGCACATATTGTGGAGTAAATAAATATTTGTGCACTGAACTAACTGCTATTCAGAAAGTGAGTCAATATTCAGTAAAATTGAAGATATGTACAAACCAGTGGTTATCAGTGGGGAGAAGAAAGAGTGAGGGGGGCAATATAGGGATAAAGATTAAGACGTACAAATTATTGGGCATAAAATAAGCTACATGGGTATAATGAACAACACCAAGAATATAACCAATATTTTATAATAACTATAAATAGAATATCACCTTTAAAATTGTGAATCATTATATTGTCCATCTGTAACATATAGCATTATAATCAATAATACTTCGATTTTAAACTAGGATTAAAATGATCTGAAGCAAGTATGAAAAATATCAACATTCAGTTCAGTCTAGATAATAAAAACATTGGTGTCTGATTTTTTGTCCTTTTGTGTATTTGTGATAATAACTGGTAATAAAAATATAATGGTAGAAAATGTCCAGTTTCAAATGGCAACAATTAAAACCCTCAGGACTTAAAAATATGAAACTTAAAAGATCTGTATGAAGAAATCTTTTATATAGTTTTGACAGTGACAGAGTCTTCAACGTTCTGTTACTGGATGGGACTACTCATAGTACAAAGATGTTCCTTAATATATAGTTAGTAAGGGAAATTACCAAAATCACTTAATAGAAAAATGGGCAAGGGAATCCCCCAATACTGCAGTAGTTAGGACTCAGCACATTCACTGTCAAGAGCCTGGAACTAGGTTGGGTAACTAGAATCCCAAAGTCTCCAACAAAAAGAAAGAAAGAAAGAAAAATGGGCAAAATATATGTTAACACTCATAGTAAAATATACAACTAAGTTTTCTTTAAAACCTTTTATTTTGTATTGGAGTATAGCGCATTAACAATGTTGTGATAGTTTCAGATGAACAACAAAGAGACTCAGTCATGCATACGCATGTATCCATTCTCCCTCCAACTCCCCACCCATCCAGCCTGCCACGTAGCATTGCGCAGAGTTCCCCGTGTTATACAGTAATCACTTGTTGGTCATCCATTTTAAATGTAGCAGTGTGTACGTGTCCATCCCAGACTCCCTAACTATCCCTTCTCCTCTTTCCCTTCCCCCAGCAACCACAAGTTTGTTCTCTAAGTCTGTGACCTGTTTCTGTTTCATACATTGTTTGTTTGTATTAATTTTTTAGATTCCACACATAAGCCATGCATATAATGTTTGTCTTTCTGTCTGGTTTACTTCACTCAGTATAACACTTCCTTAGGTCTATCCATTTGCTGCAAATGGTATTGTTTCACTCTTTTTATGGCTGAGTTATATTCCTCTAACTCTGTTTTTCTTTCTCAAAATTGCTTTGACCATTCAGGGTCTGTTGTGTCGCCAAACAAATTAAAAAAATTTTTGTTCTAGTTCTGTGAAAAATGCCATTAGACTGTATATTTGATAGGCACTGCATTGACTCTCTATATTGCCTTGGGTAGTATAGTCATTTTGAAAATATTCATTCTTCCAATCCATGAATATGATATATCTTTCCATCTGTTTGTGTCTTATTAGATTAATTTCATTAGCATCTTACAGTTTTCAGAGTATGGGTCTTTTGTATTATTCTTCAGCAGGTTTATTCCTAGATATTTTATTCTCTTTGATGATTAAATGTTTTTTATTTTTCAACTTGTTGATGTAATGTACCACATTGATTGATTTGTGGATACTGAAAAATCCTTGCATCCCTGGGGTAAATCCTACTTGATCATGGTATATGGTCTTTTTAATGTATTGTTGGATTCAAAACATTAGTAATGTGCAAAGGATTTTTGCATCTGTGTTCATCAGGGATATTGGCCTGTAATTTTCTTCTTTTGTATGTGGCATCTTTGGCTAGTTTCGGTATCAGCATGATGGTGGCCTCACAGAATACATTTGGAAGTTTTTCTTCTCTGCAATATTTTGGAACAGTTCCAGGAGGATAAATGCTTGATAGAATTCACCTGTGAAGCCATCAGGTACTGGACTTTGGTTTTTTGGGAATTTTTCATCACAGCTTCAACTCAGTGCTTGTGATTGTTCTTTTCATATTTTCTATGTCTTCCTGGTTCAGTCTTGGGAGACTGTATCTTTCTAAGAATTTGTCCATTTCTTCCAGGTTGTCCATTTTATTGGCATAAGTTGCTTTCTTATGTTGTTTTGTATTTTTGTGGTGCAAGTTGTAACTTCTGCTTTTTCGTTTCTAATTTTATTGATTTGGGCCCTCTCCCTTTTTTCCCTGATGAGTCTGGCTAAAGCTTTATAAATTATGTTTATCTTTTCAATGAAGCAACTTTTAGTTTCATTGATCTTTGCAATTGTTTTCTATGCCTCTGTTACATTCATTTCTGCTCTGATCTTTATGATTTCTTTTCTTTCACTATCTTTAGGGTTTTTTTTTGTTCTTCTTTGTCTAGTTGTTTTAGGTGTAAGGTTAGATTATCTATTAGAGATTTTTCTTGTTTCTTGAGGTAAGATTGTATCGTTATAAACTTTCCTCTTAGAATTGCTTTTGCTGAATCCCATAGATTTAGGACTGTTGTGCTTTCATTTACAAATATAAATGAAAATTACATTTTCATTTCCATTTGTCTATAGGTGTTTTCTGATTTTCTCTTTGATTTTGTCACTGATCCATTGCTACTTTAGTAGTGTATTGTTTACTTGCCACATATTTGTGTATGTGTGTGTGTGTGTGTGTGTGTGTGTGACCCCATGAACTGTAGACGTCAACCTCCTCTGTCCCTGAGATTTCTCAGGAAGGAATACTTGAGTGGGATGTCATTTTATTCTCCAGGGGGTCCTCCCAACCCAGAGATTGAATCTGAGTCTCTCACATTGACAGACAGATTCTTTACCACTGAGCCACTTCATGAATCATAGCCTTATCATATCAACGGGGCTTGTGTAACTCAAAAAGGCTATGAACCATGCTTCTCAGGGACACCCAGGATGGATGGTTGAAAACGAAGAGTTCTGACAAAACATGGCCCACTGGAGAAGGAAGCCACTCCAGTATTCTTGCCTGGAGAACACTTTGGATAGTTTGAAAAGCAAAAAGATATTACACTGGAAGGTGAGCCCTCCAGGTCAGAAGGTGTCCAATATGCTGCTGGGGAAGAGTGAAGGACAATTACTAAAAGCTCCAGTAAGACTGAAGC
The DNA here is from genome assembly GCA_006408695.1 of Aepyceros melampus. NCBI lineage: Eukaryota > Metazoa > Chordata > Mammalia > Artiodactyla > Bovidae > Aepyceros > Aepyceros melampus. Next base: position 110,056 of record SJXQ01001179.1, read on the forward strand.
ACTGGGCCAAAGTGTGAAAAACACTCAGGTGTGGATGTGTCTGGTGGTGAAAGTAAAGTCTGATGCTATAAAGAACAATATTGCTTAAGAAACTGAAATGTTAGGTCCATGAATCAAGGTAAATTAGATGTAGTCAACCAGGAGATGGCAAGGTTGAGTATCAACATCTTAGGAATCAATGAACTGAAATGGACAGAAATGTGTTCAATTCCTAGGTTGGGAAGATCTCCTGGAGAAGAGCACAGGCAACCCACTCCAGTATTCTCACCTGGAGAACACTGGACAGAAGAGCCTGCTGAGCTACAGTCCATGGAGTTGCAAAGAGCTGGACACCATTGAGTGACTAACACTTACTTACCGCTCTAATGGCAGAAGTGAATATGAACTAAAGAGTCTCTTTAAAAATTTTTATTTTTAGTTGAAGAGTACTTGCTTAACAATATTGTGTTGGTTTCTGCCATACACCAACATGAATCAGTCATAGGTATACATATGTGCCCTCTCTCTTAAAACATCCTCCCACTTTCCACTCCATCCAACCACTCTTAGGTTGTCACAGAGCCCTGGTTTGAGTTTCCTGAGTCATATAGCAAATTCCCACTGACTATCTATTTTACATATGGTAGTAGATATTTTTCCATGCTACTCTCTCCATTCATCCTACCCTTTCCTTCTCCCATGCTGTGTCCACAAGTTTGTTCTCTATGTCTAAAAATATGGAATGCTTCAGAAATTTGTGTGTCACCCTTGCACAGGGGCCATGCTAATCTTCTCTGTACATTCCAAATCTAGTATTTGTGCTGCCAAAGTGACCACTAAAGACCCTCTTTATGAGGGTGAAAGAGGAGAGTGAAAAGCTGGCTTGGAACTCAACATTTAAAAAATTAAGATCAGGGCATCTATCCCATCATGTCATGGCAAACAGAAGGGGGAAACATGGAAACAGTGACAGATTTTATTTTCTTTGGGTCCAAAATCACTGCAGATATTGACTGCAGCTATGAAATTAAAAGATGCTTGCTCTTGGAAGGAAAGCTATGTCAAACCAGACATCCGTACATGACTACTGGAAAAACCATAGCTTTGACTATGTAGACCTTTTTTATTTGTTTTTATTTTCATTATTCTAGAAGGTGCTTCAAAAAAGATCTTACTGTGATTTATGTCAAAGAGTGTTTTTCCTATGTTTTCCTCCAAGAGTTTTATAATATCTGGTCTTGCGTTTGTTGTTGTTGCTGTTGTTCAATCACTAAGTCGTGTGACTCTTTGCGACCTGATGGGCTGCAGCACGCCAGGCTTCCCTGTCCTTCACTATCTCCTGGAGTTTGCTCACGCTCATGTCCATTGAGTCAGTGATGCCATCCAACCATCTCACCCTCTGTTGCCACTTCTCCTCCTGTCCTCAGTCTTTCCCAGCATCAGGATCTTTTCCAGTGAGTTGGCTCTTCCCATCAGGTGTCCAAAGTATTGGAGCTTCACCTTCAGCTTCAGCATCAGTGTCTTCAATGAATATTCAAGGTTGATTTCCTTTAGGATTGACTGATTTGATCTCTTTGAAGACTCTCAAGAGTCTTCTCCAGAGCGACAGTTTGAAAACATCAATTCTTGGGAAAGCATCAATTCCTTGGCACTCAGCCTTCTTTATGGTCCAACTCTCACATCTGTACATGACTACTGGAAAAACCATAGCTTTGACTATTCAGACCTTTTTAGGTCTTTAATCCATTTTGACTTTATTTTTATGCATGGTGCTAGGTAGTGTTCTAATTTCATTCTTTTACATGTAGCTATCCAGATTTACTAGCCCCACTTATTGAAGATACTCTTTTTCCCATTGTTTTTTCTTGCCTCCTTTGTTATAGATTAGGTGACCATAGGTACATGGGTTTATCTCTGGGCTTTCTATCCTGTACTATTGATTTATATTTCTGTTTTTGTGCCAGTACCGTACTGTTTTGATTACTATAGCTTTTTAGTATAATTTGAAGTTGGGGAGCCTGTTTCTTCCTGCTCCATTTTTCTTTCTCGAGTACTTTGACTCATGGGTCTTTTGTGCTTCCATACAAATTGTAAAAAAATTTTGTTCTAATTCTGTAAAGAATGCCATTGGTAATTTGATAAGAATTACATTTAATTTATAGATTTCTTTGGGTAGTATATTCATTTTCACTATATTGATTCTTCCAATCCAAGAGCATGGTTTATTTCTCCATCCATTTGTGTCCTCTTTGATTTCTTTCATTGGAGTATTATAATTTTATAAGTATAGATCTTTTGCTTCCTTAGGTAGATTTATTCCTAGACATTTTTTGTTGTGATGATAAATGGGATTGTTTCCTTAATTTCTCTTTCTGCCTTTTTGTTAATGTATAGGAATGCAAGAGATTTCATGCATTAGTTTTGTATCCTGCAAGTTTACCAAATCCACTGATTAGATCCAATAGTTTTCTGGTGGAATATTTAGGATTTTCTATGTATAGTAACATGTCATCTGCAAACAGTGACAGTTTATGTGTCTTTTCTTTGGACATATCCTTTCTCTTTAATACAATGGAATTATTTTGGATACTATAGTTTGTTTCCCCCCTTTTTTCATTCTGTCCCTCTGTCATGACTGTAAACTGAACTTTAGTGGGAGACAATTATGCCTTTAAGTGTTTATAGTTGGTGCCATCTGCCCATATTATGTTACTGCTTACCTTATTCTGTGTGACTTGTATGTCATACTTCTAAGGCTCTCTTTTCTGTTTCATAAGTTTGTGAATCCATTCTAGCTATCCCTCAGGTATACCATGATCCTTGTTGTTGATTCCAAAGCCCCAAAGGATGGTAGACTTTGTTAGAAACCAAATCAAGAAGTGTGAAAGCCTTAAATACATGGAAGAATATGGCGGCTTTTACAATTAATGTTGCAGGGGTGGGGGAGGGACAGTGAAATAAATTACTAAAAATTCAAAAGAAAAAGTCAGAACAAAAAAGCAATACACTAAAAGAGACTGTGGCAGTAATGCCTTGGCTTTGAGAATCTGGTTGGCACAGCAACAGCTTAAAGACGTTGGCAGCAGGCGAGAAAGTACAGCGTGTTGTAAATGAACAGAGAATCACAGCCTAGGAGACCATTTTAGATTTAGGAATTTCAGAAAGGAAACCAGAGGTTTATCAGGAAATGAAGATTGAGAAGGCTTAAGATCTTAGTGGTCAAATTTGGCTTATGTGAAAAGGAAAAGAAGGATAACCCAGCCCCCCAAATGTCCCCAAGCCTAAAAGCTTTTTGGTATAGAGTAGGAAAAAGGAGAGTATATGCTGTATTATTAGGTCAAGGAAAATAACTCAGGTCAAAGAGATTTAACAGAAAAAGAAAGATGAGAGTAAACTGGAATGACCTCTCATTGCCCCTCCTCTTCCCACAAACTAGCCCAGGCCCAGAAAACTATTGAGGAGCCCTCTGAGTATTACAGACAAAGTGTCATTAATAAGAGCAGATTACAGTCCTTTTCATGAAGAAAAAGTCAAGAGAGACCACAAGAGCAGCATAGGCATTATTTAGTGGATTTCAGGAGACACCACTTATGATTGGGGAAGCAGGTATAGTTTAGAGCAAAGAGGAAGATGCCCATAACACTTAGAGAGTTAGAGCTCTAAGGGAAGAGGAGAAAAGATTAAATCACTAAACTAGGATTTTAATATGTGTGGATCTGGTGTAGGTTAGATATTGGAATTATGCAAAGATACCACCTGAAAGAAATTCTTCTATTCAAGGATGTGAAGATGGATAAGGTAGTTTTATTTGAACTGTGAATGCTTTCTGCAGACTTAGAACTTCTTTTCTTCTTTTTAATACTTATTTATTTTTAGCTGTGCAGGGTCTTCATTGCTGCACCCAGGTTTTGTCTAGTTGCAGTGAGTGGGGACTACTCTTAGTTGCAGTTCGTGGGCTTCTCACTGTAGTGTCTTCTCTTATTGCAGAGTATGGGCTCTAGGGTGCATGGGCTCAGTAGCTGTGGTGCTGGGCTCAGTAGTTGTGGTGCTGGGTTCAGTAGTTGTGGTGCTGGGCTCAGTAGTTGTGGTGCTGGGCTCAGTAGTTGTGGTCTGGGCTCAGTAGTTGTGGCTTGTGGGCTTACTTGCTCTATGGCATGTGGGCTCTTCCTGGAGCAGGGATTGAACCTGTATCCCCTGCACTGGGAGGCTCATTCTTAACCACTCCACCAGGAATGCCCCTAGAACTTCTTTTCTTTACAGTTCTTACTGTAGGAGGAATCCCCTAAGGTAAAGCCTGGAGTATGTTAAGAAAACAAATGTCTTAAACACAAAAGAAAGAGAAGGAAAAGGAAAGACAAAAGACAAAATGGTCCAACAAATAGTGTTAGCATTTTGCATGGTAGGGAATGTAGAGAACCTTAAGAAATAAATCGGGGAGAAATAGAAAGAAATAGAAATAGAAGCATATGCTACTACTTCTGGGGGTAGAGTGCAGAAGAATGTTATACTACAAGTTATTAAAAACCAAAGGGAATGCAAGGTTTCAGGAAAGAAGACATGACAGCAGATACACTGGTACTCACCGAGTGGGTGAATGCCTTTGGAAGTTATCAACAGCAGCCCCTTTGGTTTAGGAATTTGTCAAAGGTGCTTTCCTTATTGGGTCATTTGTGAAAACAAGGGATGAACCTTCCTTAAAAGCCAGGTTTTGTAGTCTGAAGGAACCTGGAGCAGAGAGTGATAACAACAGTCACTGTGACATAGAGCAAAATCCTTGATATCTTGTTGGGGACAGATATATATATATATATATATATATATATATATATATATAGATGAGCAAGAGACTGATACTGTGAAGACTGTTAGGCCATAAATTTCACTCAGAGAGCTATCTTTTATAAAAGTAAGGTACCTTCTCATAACTGGAGGAGGATATGGCAATCCACTCCAGTATTCTTGCACAAAGAATTCCATGGACAGAGGAGCCTGGGATCATAAAGTGTCGGACATGACAAAAGTGACT
>SJXQ01001179.1:123532-134438 GCA_006408695.1 Aepyceros melampus
GTGTTGGAGAAGACTCTTGAGTGTCACTTGGACTGCAAGGAGATTCAACCAGTCCATCCTAAAGGAGATCAACCCTGGGATTTCTTTGGAAGGAATGATGCTAAAGCTGAAACTCCAATATTTTGGCCACCTCATGCGAAGAGTTGACTCATTGGAAAAGACTCTGATGCTGGGAGGGATTGGGGGCAGGAGGAGAAGGGGACGACAGAGGATGAGATGGCTGGATGGCATCAATGACTCCGTGGACATGAGTTTGAGCAAACTTTGGGAGATAGAGAAGGACAGGGAAGCCTGGCATGCTGCAGTCCATGGGATCGTAAAGAGTTGGACATGGCAGTGACTGAACAACAACAACAGCAAAAAGTAAAACAAAGAATACCATCTGAACTGGCATTTCCAAGAGAAAGGAAATTCCAGTAGAAACTAAGCATATGCCCACGAAAAATATCTACACAATGTTCACAGTAGCATTATTCAAAATAGTGGGAAAAAATGAAAACACCTATATTGTCTATCAACTGAAAAATGGATACACAATATGTAGTACATCTATACAACAGAATATTGTTCAGCTACAGAAATTGATAAAGTGCCATAGAGTCTAAAGTCAGGGAGCCTGAATCCTTCAGCTCTGTTTTTCTTTTTCAGTATTGCTTTGGCCAGCTTCCTTGGTGGCTCAGTAGTAAAGAATCCACCTGCCAGTGCAGGAGAGGCAAGAGACTTGGGTTCAATCCTTGATCCAGAAAGATTCCACATGCCACAGAGCAACTAAGCCTGTGTGCCACGACTATCGAGCCCTGTGCCCTAAAGCCTTGGAACCACAACTGCTGAAGCCCGAGCGCCCTAGAGCCTATGCTCTGCAACAAGAGGAGCCACTGCAATGAGAAGCCCTCACACAACAGCTAGAGAGTAACACCCACTTGCCTCAACTAGAGAAAGCCCACACAGCAACAAAGAACCAGTACAGCCATAAATAAATTTAAAAAAAAATTTTTTTAAGATTGCTTTGACTATTCAGGTTCTTTTGTGTCTCCATACAAATTTTGAAATTTTTGTTCTATTTCTGTGAAAAATGTCATTGGTAATTTGATAGGGATTGCATTGAACGAACTTGTAATGCCTTGTGAAAGTTAGTCGCACAGTCCTGTCCAACTCTGCGATTCCATGGACTGCAACCTGTCCTGGTCCTCTGTCCATGGAGTTCTCCAGGCAAGAGTACTGGAGTGGGTTGCCATTTCCTTCTCCAGGGGATCTTCCTGATCCAGGGATTGAACCCAGGACTCCCTCATTGCATGTGGATTCTTTACCAGCTGAGCCACAAGGGAAGACCTGATTCCTTGTAGACTGTCTTGGGTGCATCTATGCATGCTCAGTCGCTTCAGTTGTGCCCGACTCTCTGCGACCCTATGGAATGTAGCCTGCCAGGCTCCTCTGTCCATGGGATTCTCTAAGCAAGAATACTGGAGTGGGTTGCCATGCTCTCCTCTAGGGGATCTTCCTGACTCAGGGATTGAACTCAAGTCTCCTGCATCTCCTGTATTGCAGGCAGATTCTTTACCACTGAGTCATGGGGTAGAAGTCCAGATTACCTTGGGTAGTATAGTCATTTTGACAATATTGATTCTTCCAATCCATGACATGGTATGTCTTTCCATCTGTTTATGTCTTTGATTTCTTTCATTAATATCTTATAATTTTCAGAGAACAAGTCTTTTGTCTCCTTAGGTAGGTTTATTACTAGGTATTTTATTCTTTTTGATGCAATGGTAAATGGAATTGCTTCTTGAATTTCTCTTTCTGATCTTTGGTTGTTAGTATATAGAAATGGAACACAGTCATCAAAACCGTATGGTACTGTCACAAAAACAGAAATAGAGATCAATGGAACAGGATAGAAAACCCACAAATAAGCCCATGCACCTCAATTTTAATCTGTGACAAAGGAGGCGAGACTATGCAATGTTGGAAAGACAATCTCTTCAACAAATGGTGCTGGGAAAATTGGACAGCCACATGTAAGATAAAAAAAAAGAAGAAGAAATTAGATCACTCCTTAACTCCATACACAAAAATAAGTTTAAAATGGATTAAAGACCTAAATGTTAGACTAGACACTATAAAACTCCTAGAGAAAAAAAGCTACTAGAGAAAAACATAGGCGAAACTCTCTCTGACATAAATGACAGCAACATATTTTCTAAACCACCTCCTAGAATAACGGAAATAAGAGCAAAAATAAACAAATGGAACCTACCTAAACTCAAAAGCTTTTGCACAGCAAAGGAAACAGTAAACAAAAGACAACCCACAGATTGGGAGAAAATATTTGCTAGTGATGTAACTGATAAAGGATTAGCCTCCAAAATTTACAAACAGCTTATGACAATTAATAGTATCAAAACAAACAACCCACTCAAAAAATGGGCAGAAGACCTGAATAGACATTTCTCTAAAGAGGACATACACAAGAATAGGCCATTCTTTTTAATGACTGAGTAATATTCCTATAAACACCACATCTTTATCCACTGTTCACTGTTCATAGCCAATAGGCACATGAAAAGGTGTTTAAAATCGCTAGTTATTAGAGAAATGCAAATCAAAACTACAATGAGATATCACCTCACACAGCTAGAATGACTATCAAAAACCCACAAACAACAATGCTGGAGAGGGTATGGAGAGCAGGGAACCCTCCTGCACTTATGTTGGGACTGTAAATTGGTACAGCCACTATGGAAAACAGTATGGAGGTTCCTTAAAAAAACTAAAAATAGAGCTACCATATGACCCTGAAATCCCACTCCTGGGCATATATCCAGAGAAAAACATGGCCCCAAAAGATACATACACCCCAGTGTTCGTTGCTGCACTGTTTACAATAGCCAAGACATGGAAACAGCCTAAATGTCCATCGACAGAGGAGTGGATAAATGGATAAAGAAGATGTGATGTATGTTTGTGTGTGTATATATATATACATACATATATATATATATATAATGTAATTACTCAGCCATTAAAAAGAATGAAATAAGGCCTTTTGCAGCAGCATGGATGGACACAGAGAGTGTCATATGGAGTGAAGTAAGTCAGATAGAGAAGGAGAAATATCATATGACATCCCTTATATGTGGAATTTAAAAAGAAATGATACAAAGAACTTACAAAACAGACTCACAGACTTAGAAAATGAACTCATGGTTGCTGGAGGCAAGGGATAGTTAAGGACTTTTGGAAGGTCATGTACACACTGCTATATTTTAAATGGTTAACCAACAAAAACCTACTGCATAGCACATGTAACTCTGCTCAATGTTCTATGCCAGTCTGGATGGGAGGGGAGTTTACTGGAGAATGGATGCATGTATATGTATGGCTGAGTCCATTCACTGTTCACCTGAAACTATCGCAACATTGTTAATCAGTTATACCCCAGTATAAAATGTTTTTTGTGCTTAAAGAAAAGTAAAAATAAAATTAGGATAAATGATAATGTGTTGACACATGCTACAAAATGGATGGACCTGGAAAACATGCGAAGTGAAAGAAAGACCATGTATTGTAGGATTCCATGTACATTAAATGAGCAAGCAAATCCATGAAAACAGAAAGCAGATTAATGTTTGCCTAAAACGAAGATCATGGCATCCGGTCCCATCACTTCATGGGAAATAGATGGGGAAACAGTGGAAACAGTGGCAGACTTTATTTTTGAGGGGCTCCAAAATCACTGCAGATGGTGACTGCAGCCATGAAATTAAAAGACACCTACTCCTTGGAAGAAAAGTTATGACCAACCTAGATAGCATATTCAAAAGCAGAGACATTACTTTGCCGACTAAAGTCCGTCTAGTCAAGGCTATGGTTTTTCCAGTGGTCATGTATGGATGTGAGAGGTGGACTGTGAAGAAGGCTGAGCGCCAAAGAATTGATGCTTTTGAACTGTGGTGTTGGAGAAGACTCTTGTGAGTCCCTTGGACTGCAAAGAGATCCAACCAGTCCATTCTGAAGGAGATCAACCCTGGGATTTCTTTGGAAGGAATGATGCTAAAGCTGAAACTCCAGTACTTTGGCCACCTCATGCAAAGAGTTGACTCACTGGAAAAGACTCTGATGTTGAGAGGGATTGGGGGCAGGAGGAGAAGGGGACGACAGAGGATGAGATGGCTGGATGGCATCTGGACTCGATGGACGTGAGTCTGAGTGAACCCCGGGAGCTGGTGATGGACAGGGAGGCCTGGCGTGCTAGGATTCATGGGGTTGCAAAGAGTCGGACACAACTGAGAGACTGAACTGAACTGAACTGAACTGAAGGCTGGAAAAAGGGAGTGAGAGGAAAGTAGGAGGAAACATGCTAATTGGTATGAGGATATTTTATTGGGGTGATAAAAATGTTCTGGAATTAGTGGTAAAGGTTGCACAACTTTGTTAATATACTAAAAACTACTGAAACTAAAAACTACTAAAAGGGTGAATTTTATGGTATGTGAATTTTATCTCAAGCTATTAAGAACACACACATAAAATGAAGTGTCAATTGTGGTAGGCTAAATAATGCTTCCTCTCCCCCAGTTTGCCTACATGATAATCCCTGAAACCTGTGACTGTTATCTAACATCATAAAAGGTGCTTTCCAGATACGAGCAAGTCAAGGATCTTGAGCTGGGGAGATCATCCAGGATTATCTGTATCGACAGATAAACCAGAATCCTGTTTAGGGAGAAGCTGGAGTATCTGTTGAAAGAAAGGGATGTGACAACAGAAACAAAGATTGGAGTGATATGCTTTGGAGATGGAGGAAAAAACCAGGCATGAGCCAAGGAATGTAGGTGGCCTCTAGAAGATGGAAAAGGCAAGGGAAAGGAGTTTCTCTTGCAGTTTCCAGAAGGAATACAGTCTGTCTTGTGCTTTGATTTTATTCTTATGATACTCATTTCAAACTTCAGGCTTTCAGAATTGTACAATAAATAAATTTCTGCTGTTTTAAGGCATTAAATTCATGTTAGTTTGTACAGCAGCAATAGGAAACTAATATAACATTTCATAGCCAATAGATAAATAAATGGCTAAAACAAAAATGTTAACCACACTAAATGTTTTTTAAGAATAGTTGATGTATGTACAATGTTATGTTTCAGGTGTACAACATAGCAATTTACAATTTTTAAAGGTTATACTCCATTTCTAGTTATTATAAAATATGCCTATATTCCCCATGTTGTACAATATATCCTTGTAGCTTAATTATTTTATCATAGTAGCTTGCACGTTGTAATTCCCTACCCCTAACTGGCCCCTCCCACCTTCCTTCTCTCCACTTGTAACCATTAATTTGTTCTCTATATCTGTGAGTCTGCTTCATTTTTGTTATATTCAATAGTTTCTTTTAGTTTTAAAATTTCATATATAAGTGATATCACGCAGTATTTTCTTTCTGTGTCTGATTTATTTCACTTAGTGTAATACCATCCAAATCCTCAATGTTGTTGCAAATGCAAAATTTCATCCTTTTCATGACTGAGTAGTATTCCATATATACTGAGTTGGCCAATATACATATCACATTTTTTTTGGACTGAGGTGGTTTTTAAAACAAAAAATACAATTGTTTTACAATGCTGTGTTAGTTTTAGCAAAGTGATCAGTTACACATACATATATATTTTTTTTTTAGATTATTTTACCATGGAGTTTATTACAAACTATTAAGCATAGTACCCTGTACTATACAGTAAGTTCTTGTTGGTTATCTGTTTTATATATAGTAAAGTGTATAAGTCAATCCAAAACTCCTTATTTATCCCTCTCCCTTCCCCAACTTTTATAAATTTTATTTATTTATCTGTGCTGGGTGTTTGTTGCGTGAGTGAGCTTTTTTTAGTTGCAGCAGGTGGTGGATGTTCTCTATTTGCTGTGCATGGGCTTCTCTGTGCAGTGACTTTTCTTGTTGTGGAGCATGGGCTCTGGGGCACGTGGGCTTCAATAGCTGCGGTGCATAGGCTCAGCAGTTGTGGTTCGTGGGCTCTAGAGCACAGGCTCAGTAGTTATGGTGCACAGGCTCAGTTCCTCCATAGAATGTGGAATCTTTCCAGACCAGGGATTGAACCTGTGTCGCATGAATTGGCAGATATATTCTTAACCACTGGACCCCAGGGAAGTTCCCCCCTTCCGCTTTGATAAACATATTTGTTTTCTATGTTTATGAGTCTGTTTCCACTTTGTAAGAAATTCATTCATATCAATTTTTTTTTACATTCTACATATAAGTGATATAATATGATATTTGTCTTTCTCTGGCTTACTTCACCTAGTATGATAATCTCTAGGTCCATCCATATTGCTGCAAATGGCATTATTTCATTCTTTTTCTAGCTGAATAATATTCCATTAAATGAATATACCATACCTTCTTTACCCATTCCTGTTGATGGATATTTAGGTTGCTTCCATGTCTTGGCTATTATAAATAGTATTGCAATGAACACTGAGGTGCATGTATCTTTTCAAATTATAGTGTTGTCTGGATATATGCCCAGGAGTGGGATTGCAGGATCATATAAGCAGCTCTGTTTTAAGCTTTTTAAAGAACCTCCACACTGTTCTCTGGGGCTTCCCTGGTGGCTCAGCAGTAAAGAATCTGCCTGCAATGCAGGAGATGAAGGAGGAATGGGTTAGATCTCTAGGTCGAGTTAGATGCCCTAGAGTTAGATGGGTTAGATGCCCTGGAGGAAGGAATGCCAACTCACTCCAGTATTCTTGCCAGGAAAATCCCACGGACAGGGAAGCCTGGCAGGCTACAGTCCATGGGGTTGCAAAGAGTCAGACACAACTGAAACAACTGAGCACAAACACAACACCCACACACACAGTTCTTTACAGGATATCACATCTTCTTTACCCATTCATCTGTTGATGGATATTTAGGTTGTTTCCATAAATTGGCAATAGTCAATAATGCTGCTATGAACATTTGGGTGCATTTATCTTTTCAAACTGGTGTTGTTTGTTGTTGTTGTTGTTGTTGTTTAAGACATATACTCAGCAGTGGAATTGATGGTAGCTTAGCTGGTAAAGAATTCACCTACAATGCAGGAGACCCTAGTTCAATTCTTGGGTCAGGAAGATCCCCTGGAGGAGGACATGGCAACCCACTCCAGCATTCTTGCTTGGAGAATCCCCATGGACAGAGCAGCCTGGTGGGCTACATACAGTCCACGGAGTCACAAAGAGTCGGACACGACTGAGAACTAAGCACCACACAGCATGGTAGTTCTATTTTTAGTTTTTTGAGAAACCTTCATACTGCTTTCCGCAATGGCTGTACCAATTTACATTCCCTCCAACTGTGAATGAAGGTATCCTTTGCTCCACATTTTTGTTCTTTTTGATGATAGCCACTCTGACAGGTATAAGGTGATAGCTCACATTATTGTGATTTGCATTTCCCTGATAATTAGTGATGTTGAACATCTTTTCATGTGCTTATTAGCCTATTTCCTCTTTGGAAAAATGTCTATTCGGGTCTTCTGCTCATTTTTAAATTGGGTTTGTTTTTTGATATTGAATTGTATGATGGATGTATGCTGGATGTTAACCTCTTATATATCATATATTTTGCGCAAGTCTCCCATTCAGTAGATTGTCTTTTTTTTTTTTTTTTTGGCAATAGCTTCCTTTGCTGTGCAAAAGCTTTAAGTTCTCCCACACTCTGGGAGATAGTGAAGAACAGAGAAGCCTGGTGTGCTGCAGTCCATGGGGTCACAAAGAATCAGACATGTTCAGTCGTTCAGTCGTGTCCGACTCTTTGCAACCCCATTGACTGCAGCGTGCCAGGCTTCCCTGTCCAACACCAACTCCCGAAGCTTGCTCAAACTCATGTCCATCAAGTCAGTGATGCTATCCAACCATCTCATCCTCTGTCGTCCCCTTTTCCACCTGCTGTCAATCTTTCCCAGCATCACGGTCTTTTCCAGTGAGTCAGCTCTTCACATCAGGTGGCCAAAATATTGGAACTTCAGCTTCAGCATCAGTCCTTCCAATGAATATTCAGGATTGATTTATTTTAGGATTGACTTGTTAGATCTCCTTGCAGTCCAAGGGACTTTCAAGAGTCTTCTCCAACACCACAGTTCAAAAGCATCAACTTTTCGGTGCTCAGCTTTCTTTATAGTCCAGCTCTCACATCCATACATGACTACTAGAAAAACCATAGCTTTGACTGGATGGATCTCTGTTGGCAAACCAATGCCTCTGCTTTTTAATATGCTTCTAGCTTGATCATAGCTTTTCTTCCAAGGAGCAAGCATCTTTTAATTTCATGGCTGCAATCACCATCTGCAGTGATTTTGGAGCCCCCCAAAATAAAGTCTGTCACTGTTTCCATTGTTTCCCCATCTATTTGCCATAAAGTGACGGGCCCAGATGGCATGATCTTAGTTTTCTGAATGTTGAGTTTCAAGCCAACTTTTCCACTCTCCTCTTTCACTTTCATCAAGAGGCTCTTTAGTTCTTCTTCACTTTCTGCCATAAGAGTGGTGTCATCTGCTTATCTGAGGTTATTGATATTTTTCCTGGCAATCTTGATTCCAGCTTGTGCTTCATCCAGCCTGGCATTTGGCATGATATACTCTGCATATGCGTTAAATAAGCAGGGTGACAATATACAACCTTGGCATACTCCTTTCCCTATTCGGAACCAGTCTATTGTTTCATGTCCTGTTCTAACTGTTGCTTCTTGACCTGCATACAGATTTCTCAGAAGGCAGGTAAAGTGGTTTGGTATTCCTATCTCTTGGAGAATTTTCCACAATTTGTTGTGATCTACACAGCCAAATGTTTGGTGCAGTCAACAAAGCAGAAGCAGATGTTTTTCTGGAACTCTCTTGCTTTTTCAATGATCCAACGAATGTTGGCCATTTGATCTCCAGCTTCTCTGCCTTTTCTAAATCCAGCTTGAACATCTGGAAGTTTTCAATTCACATACTGTTGAAGCCTGGCTTGGAGAATCTTGAGCATTACTTTGCTAGCATGTGAGATGAGTGCAATTGTGTGGTAGTTTGAACATTCTTTGGCATTGCCTTCTTTGGGATTGGAATGAAAACTGACCCTTTTCATTCCTGTGGCCACTGCTGAGTTTTCCAAATTTGCTGGCATATTGAGCGCAGCACTTTCACAGCATCATGTTTTAGGATTTGAAATAGTTCAACTGGAATTCCATCACCTCCACTAGCTTTGTTCGTAGCAGTGCTTCCTAAGGCCCACTTGACTTTGCATTCCAGGATGTCTGGCTTAGGTGAGTGATCACACCATTGGGGTTATCTGAGTCATCAAGATCTTTTTTGTATAGTTTTTCTGTGTATTCTTGCCACCTCTTGTTAATATCTTCTGCTGAACAACAATGTATTAATGTAGTAATCCTTGTGTCAATCTTTTCTCAACAAAATATTTTTAAGAAGATAAATTTAAATGACTGATATAACATAGCTCTACCTCTGGACCATTCTCAGGATTATGAGAATGACCTGCTTATTTTTTATTTTGCACCCAATGAACAGCAGTTATATCAGGGTAACTGCCTGTTTGTGTTAACTCCTCCTCATCCTCCTAATATTTAATTCTCATTTAAGTTAGCCTTACGTTTCTCAAGCTGAACTCTGGGTTCCCTAAGAAGAATTATTTCTTTCTCTGAATTTAGAGTGGAAACTATATCCTAATAATCAAAAAATAACACAAATATTTGATAAATTCAAATATGTTAAGATTAAGGATTTCTATTCAATATGAAGTTCCATGCAGAAACTTATTTTTTATTTTGCACCCAATGAACAGCAGTTATATCAGGGTAACTGCCTGTTTGTGTTAACTCCTCCTCATCCTCCTAATATTTAATTCTCATTTAAGTTAGCCTTACGTTTCTCAAGCTGAACTCTGGGTTCCCTAAGAAGAATTATTTCTTTCTCTGAATTTAGAGTGGAAACTATATCCTAATAATCAAAAAATAACACAAATATTTGATAAATTCAAATATGTTAAGATTAAGGATTTCTATTCAATATGAAGTTCCATGCAGAAAACTAATAGAGAGATGATAAGGTTAGAGAAAAAATTTCAATGTCTGAAACTGATGAAGGAATACCTGAAGTATACAAGAACTGGCAAATCAACAAAAAGTCAGCAACTTCATGTTCTATATCTTGACTGTGCTATTGGTTACATGACAGTGTACATCGACAAAACTCTATACACTGAAAAGTGCAAATTTCATTGTGTGTAAATTATAACTAAATAAGCTTATTTTTAAAATAAAAAGATCAGCAACTTTAGTAGAAAAATAGGCAAATGATATTTATAAGCAATTTACATAACAGAAAGCCCAGAAGACTAATAAAGCATATGTAGATATGCTGAAGCTCATTCATAATCAGAGAGATGTACATCTTAAAAACAATGAAATATCACTTTGTACCTATTAAACTGATAAAAATGAGAAAGTAGGGTCATGCCAAATGCTGGGGGAGACCTTCTCAAGAAGATAAGAATGTAGATTTATACTGTCACTCTGAAGAATTAACTGGGAGGCAGTTAAATTTGCATGTCCCATGCCCCAGCATCTTTGCTCCTAAGTTGGTATCCCAGATTCTTACATAGGTTCATGCAGAGTTATGTTCACTGTAGTATGGTTTGTGGTAGTGGGAAGCTGAAGATGCTAGGAGAGTGAATACAGCAGATAAAAGTTATGTGTAGATGCACACATAGAAACATGAATGGAACTTTTAAATAATGTTAAGGAAGAAATGAGATATACAACAGAATGCCACTAACATCAACTGAAAAAATATTCATATACACATTTTGCAAGAATACCTATAAGTGAAAAGATACACACTAAACTAAAGATACACAC
>SJXQ01001180.1:0-49389 GCA_006408695.1 Aepyceros melampus
ACCTTCTTTTAGCCTAAAAGGGTCCTTTCCTGAGAAAGAGAAGCCCAAGGAACATTTTGTTCTTCTGTTGAGTAATAGTCAGTTACAGAGCTGACTGCCCATGTGTTACAGAGATGGGTTTCCTATGGCTTCTGATGTTTTTTACGGGTCTCACACTGTGAAACTTGGGAAAGGTATTTTTGAATAATACTACAGTTGTAAATCTGCAAATATGAACACTATTCTCAGAAATTCTTGTAGTACTAGGGCAGTAAACTAATTCTGGGGAATGGGACATTATTTGTGAATAATCATTCCTTTATTTGAGAACTCAAAATGAGTATTAAGGGAGTGCTGCCTTCTGTTCATCACTTACCACCAGAAGCAGGAGCTAAATTTTTTTCTAAATCTTTTTCTCTGTAATTTAACTATAGTTCTGAACTCAACAGAATGAGAAGAGCAGGGGAAAAGTAAAGGTAAGCATAAATAAGCAAGATGATAAAAAGGATTTCAGGAGAAAAATTCAATATGTAAAATGACATCAAAGGGAAAAAAAAGCCAAGAGCATATATCATCATTTAGAAAATACAATTCACATATTCTATTGGTTTCAGACTATATCTATTTATCTACCTATCTATCCATCCATCTATTTATCAACCTATCTATATATTTATATATTTACCTAGGGTCATTTCAGATATATTGATCTATATTTTATTAATTAGTCAGTGACAATAATTCTAATGCAACCCCTATTGCCCTTTCCTCTGTCTCTCCATCTATATCCTATAGAATTTGTTAATACAAAATTATGATACTTTAAAACAAAGAAACCTTACCCTTTACATCTAGGTCCTTTAAATGCTTTATTTTGATCTAAAAAGAGATATTTTGGATTTTTTTTTTGTAGGTTTCTTAATTTTTTCAACAGAAAAACTTTAAAAATTCACACAGCTAGTTTTTATATACATCTATGCAGTGTGCTCAATAGTTTCAAGCTGGTTTTGAAACATGGCCTTGGACGAATATTTCAGTTTAGCAAATTGTTAATACATTTCTTACTCATCAATAAGCAAGGATGACACTAGTAACTCCGGTCTTGAGAGTCCTTGTGTTTATCACAATGTTAAAATTACCTATATTCTAGGTATTATTATTAACAGAGGAATCACAAGGATTGGAAGTTTTATAATATCTTCCTTTGAAACTTTTACCAAGCATTATTCAGCTAAATCGATTACAAAGATGATTAAAATAGAAAGTTTATCAGGTAGAGGAAATAAGATGAAAGATAGATGGGAATTAAGAAGTAAGGAAAATGAGCGGCAGTGGAAAGTCAAACATGCATACTTACGGAGTTGCCCGAGACGAGCTTTTTCTTTTTTACCAAACAAGCGTCCTATTGAAGACTTGATTCCTTTCTTCTTGGGGGCTTTGTGAAGAGAGTCTTGGCTGCTGTTGGCACTGCCAAGGCCAAGGCTTTCGGGCTCAAGGGAGGCAGATAAACTACTGCAAACATAAAAGAGGGAAAATGGCTTGCTTTGGTGCAACATTCACCAGGTACACAAGACAGTGTACCTTGTCACAAGACAATTCTGCAGCGTCCACAAGGTGGGTACGTGCTAAGTCACTTCAGTCGTGTCCGACTCTTTGCGAGCCCACAGACTGCAGCCCACCAGGCTCCTCTGTCCATGGGATTCTCCAGGCAAGCATACTGGACTGGGTTCAAGGTACATAAGACCTAATTCCTTGATGAAGGCACAAAAGGAGGAACAAGTATACTTGAATGTTACTTTCTCCCTTGCTTCCCATGTTTCTTCTTAAGCACATTAAAGTATGATTTCCTCAGCCTTAGGACACTAAGCCTCCAAATTTTCTCTAGAAAATATATTTCCTAGTATTTTTCCTTATTTTTCCTACAATATCAAACCAATCAGTGAACATAGATTGGTTTATTAAGTTCATGGGAAGTGACCTTCTGTAATTTAGTCCTTGATGCTTTACATATTTCTTTCTTGCAATATATTTTTAGATCTTTAACATAATGGCCTATGATAAGAAATTTAAATGTAACTAATAAAGTTAATGCTCATATTCTAGCCCATGGTTTAACTGGATTTTCCTCTTGGCCTCTTTCTCAGTTTTTGTGCTTAATTTGTTGAATTTTAAATCACCTGGGTGAGATTTTGAAGAAACAAGTCATACAGCCTAGTGATCACTGTATATTTTCCTTACAGTTCTCAGGTCTTGTAGGTACATGATAAGCTGAAATGATTTCCAAGCAAGCTGATCTAGGTTCCATTCCTGGTCATGTATTTAACAGTTTTAATAGGATAGGTTCGATGATACTGTTATCATTTTTATAGCTGTTAATTTGACAGTAGCATGATGAATTATTTAACTGTACTTATTCATCTTAATTAATCTGAGTTCAGTAAGACAGTAAGGAATCTGCCTGCAATGCAGGAGACCCCAGTTCAATCCCTAGATTAGGAAGATCGACTGGAGAAAGGAATAGTAACTCATTCCAGTATTCTCTCCTGGAGAATTCCATGGACAAAGGATCTGGCAGGCTACTGTCCATGGGACTGCAAAGAGTCAGACACAACTGAGTGACTAACACACACACACGCTAAGTATAAATTTTGAACCTGGAGTAACTTTTCACATTAAGAAATAAAAATAAAACAGAGAAAAAATGTTTGATATCACAAAATAACTCTTTTCAAAAATGTTTATTGTAAAACACATTATTTAGAAGATAGATTCTAACTTAAATCATTAAATCAGTATATTCAGTTATATCAATTACATGTTCAGAGATGCTATAAATGATGACAGTGAAAGAACATACATTTAAGATGTAAATTGTATGTTAGATTTATTTATTTATGGCATTAGTTATTATAGAAATCTGCTTCAATTTTTAGGCAGATTGAAAGGACAGTATGAAGAGTTGCTATGACAAATAGGGTATTTTCCCATGTAAACTTATCTCTTCTTTTAATACTTCAGTTTTTTTTTTGTTTCCATTTTCTAAGGAGGAGATTTATAGCTGGCAGTAGCAGCACCCATAGGGTGATTTATTTACATACCTGCCTGTTAAAAGTAGCTGTGATCTTAATCATGGATTTTAAGATCTTAATTATGTTTACACTAGAAGCCAAGCTTATAGTCTTGCCTTGGAATCTCTTTAGTTTTTGGTAACTAGTCCTGAACCAGTACTTCCTATACTTTGACTCCATTTTAATAGAGAAAGGCTATTCTCAAAATATTGACAAGTAACAAGATTAAAAATATACAGTTAATTCTAAAAATGAAAATTTGACCTCAGAATGAAAATTTGGCTTTTTCACAAGTGCTATTGTGAAGAGGGAGCAGGAGAACTACAGCTCAAATGAAAAACTTTATATAAATTTTAAGCAGTCTGATAACACTGAAAGGAAGAATATTTGGGGGAGGAGGACATACAACGGCAGTGTGCTGGGAAGGTCATACCTTCGGGCATCATTGTGGTAGGAAGAAGGGAGGGTGTGAGTCATCCTGATGGCTCTAGGGGTAGGGGGAGGAGAAGTTTCACATTTAATGGTTGCTTTATCCTCCCGACCATCTTCTTCTACCACTGCAATCTGGAAGCAAAAAAAGACACCAGATTCACTTTTTCTAAATTTTAACTGAAACTGATGAAAATAGAGACTCATTAAAGCAAGGCTTTTGAGTAATTCTAATATAAAAGCAAAACAAGAAATTTAGGGCATAGAAGTCTTACACATAAAAACTCACATTATTAAAGAGTAGGAATTTCATAACTATTTAAAAGTTAAGACACTCCAGTTAAAACAGACATACACACACATAAATGGACTTACTACATAAAAATATTAGTTAAGTGTAAATAAACACCATACATCAATATCCAGGGACTATGGAAAAGCTATCTTGGAATCCATTAAATATATCAGAATGTAAAAGCTTTACAAAGTTACTGCACACATATTTGAACTAATTCACTAAAAATATGTATAGTCAGGTTATCATACCATGGACATCTTTTAAGTGGGAGACTTTTGAAGTGAGAATTTGATAAAATGTTATCAGATGGGGTATTTTAAATCAGGCTAATTAAATGTGTTCCCAGATATTAAAAAAAAAAAAAGAGCTGCAGTTTATAAGAAAAAACTTTCTTTTTAAAGTGAGAGTAATAAAAGTAAGAATGGAATTTTTTCAAACTGTTTACTTTCACTACTTCTCATGGGAAAATTGAGAAAGGCATACAGATTACCATAAGCAGATGGGATGAAAGGGATTTCTTTAAAGAATTTAGTTCCAAGTCTAGAACAATTGACCTACCATAGATTTTGCCAGAGATGGATATACAGAACTGTAAAATAAGACTTTTCAACAACCAACTGAATTGTATGATAAAGATTTTTTAAAACAATGCTGCAGTTTTCATAGTACCATTGTGCATTAAACCATATATATATACATATATATATATATATATGGAGAGAGAGACAGAGAGAAAGATTGTGGAAACTGGTTCTAGAAGTTCTGATGAAGAAATGTCTCAATAGAGCTATAACAAAAAGTTTAAAACTATGTTCTCATCTTTTGTCTATAAATGCCCCGCTAGTTTCTTTACATTAAGCTATCATACATAAGTGCATTTATATGTGATACTTCATGTATTGGAGAAACAATAAAACTGTCTGTCTGGGCTCTTGTCATTGAAACCTAGGTTACTTTTACCAGCATAGTGCCTGTGTTCTCAGTCGCTTCAGTCGTGTCGGACTCTTTGCAACACTGTGGGGTGTAGCACGCCAGGCTCCTCTGCTCATGGTATTCTCCAGGCAAAAATACTGGAGCGGGTTGTCATCTGTTGTTCCAGGGGCTCTTCCTGACCTGGGATCAAACACTCATCCATCTCCTTCTCCTGCATTGCAGGCAGATTCTTTACCACTGAGCCACCTGAGAAGCCCTTAACTGGATAAGAGATCTTAATAAGATCTCTTTTCTCCATTTCAATGAATATAGTGCTATTAGAAGAATCTTTTTCAAGAACTGTTTTCAGCATAATGTTGATACTATGGAAAACCCTTTCTAAACTCACATCTCATCTAAACTTGTAAAGCGTATTTCCATACTCTTCCTAATACCTATTTATGTTTTCACAGTTCCATTATTTTACCAAGATTGTTTTCCACAATTGTTTCTGGGAAGCCTGATTATTTCAGTTTCCAGACTTTTTCTCCGAAACATCGTCTTATAAAACATCTTCTCTCCAGATGGCAGGTCAAACTAGGCCAACTTTCAAAATATCAGCTCTTAAAAACATTAAACACAAACCCTTTTGCTGAATAATATTTAAATCTCATGCTGTATGAGTAAAGTGGAGGAGAAAGACTTCAGAATCAGAGATGGATTTGAATCTTGACTTCTCTTATTTACTGAGTGACATGTACTAATTACTTATCTACTCTAAGGTTAAATTTCCTTATCAATAAAATATAAGTGAATATACTCAGTTTACTTTCTTTTGAAGTGCAAATTAAATCATGCATATAACTCCTTACCCTAATACACAATAAATGTTAGAGTTTGTGATTTTCTTTCTATAACCTACCTTTCTTTCTTTCTTTTTACAATTCCACAATTTGAATGACATGACATATGGAAGAAGGCAAAAAAAAAGAAAGAAAGAAAGAAAGAAAGAAAATACGTCGGTTTTTCGGCTCTTTGGAGAGATCTGGGGCAAAGGAATCAGAATTCAACAGTAGGATTTTCTCAGCTGAACTAAGGATACGGAACAGATGGTAGGGAGTCAACTACTTGGCTGACTGGTCTTTGCAGCAAATAAGGAAAACACCTTCTACAGCCAAAGGGTGATGAGAACCTTCTTAGGTAGATGGACTTCAGGCTATTCACTGACATTAACTTCATTTGGGATGTGGACATCTCTGGATCTCTGCTCTCGGACACTGTGTTGATTATGCTTCTTAAATGCTTGGTGAATTCCATCCTGATCTCTTCCGGGTCATCCTCAAGATTCGAGTGCACCAGCTTCAGCCTGTTCAAGGAGAGCCTGGTTTGTGGTGTGCAATTAACAGACATGGAGTATTCTGTACGAACTGCTGCTGAACGAAACAGGAATACCACATCTCAATTTCCTTCAGGTGACAGGATGCCGGCACTGAAGACGATCACCATGCCATGAGAGCCCTTCATCAGGTCTGGCCAGTAAGACTCGAGCTCTGGATCACCGCCACAATCCCAGAGCTCAAATTCACATCCCACGCCATTGTTGTTCGCTGGTAACACGTGGGTTCTCAAATTCCAGGATCCTCACTCCTTGGGTTTGGTTGTATTCAGCGATGTCAGAAGCTTCTGTCAGAAAGTTGGCCAAAATGGTTTTTCCACTCTCGCAGGGCCCCTCAAGGAGGACCTTGGCCTTCAGCAACTCAGTCCCAGGCCCATGCAGGCGCCACTTGAGTCCGCACGGCAGTCTGCATGGAGCGGAAGTCACTGCACTATAACCTCCCTTTCTTATCAATCATCTCTTTGTATTTCCTAAATTCCCTGAGGCTTTATTTCTGCAAAAGCTCTTCCTTTACATTTTTTCCCCTCTTATACACACTGAAATTATTTCACATATCATATACTCAGATTTCTTCCTGTATTTCCAGTATAATCCTTTTAAGTGGTGAAGGAAGTCAAAGACAAATGGTAATAACATTATGCATGATAAATTTGGCAATTGAGAACTAACTGATAGTGTCAAAGAGAAGATAGTAAAAGAAGATAGATGATGGACAATAAAAATAAAATTCAATTTCAGTCATGTNAACATAGAGACACACAGTCACTGAAAATGAATAAAAAGGCTAAGTTTCTAGAAGCGTTTATATTTTTGCAGGCTTTAAATTATACCCTAGATATCTTGATTCTGACAATAAATAGTTGTCAAGTGAAACAGATTTTAAAATAATGTCTTGGTGTGCACATTTTATATTGCCCAAATAACCACCTTCTTTTAGCCTAAAAGGGTCCTTTCCTGAGAAAGAGAAGCCCAAGGAACATTTTGTTCTTCTGTTGAGTAATAGTTACAGAGCTGACTGCCCATGTGTTACAGAGATGGGTTTCCTATGGCTTCTGATGTTTTTTATGGGTCTCACACTGTGACACTTGGGAAAGGTATTTTTGAATAATACTACAGTTGTAAATCTGCAAATATGAACACTATTCTCAGAAATTCTTGTAGTGCTAGGGCAGTAAACTAATTCTGGGGGATGGGACATTATTTGTGAATAATCATTCCTTTATTTGAGAACTCAAAATGAGTATTAAGGGAGTGCTGCCTTCTGTTCATCACTTACCACCAGAAGCAGGAGCTAAATTTTTTTCTAAATCTTTTTCTCTGTAATTTAACTATAGTTCTGAACTCAACAGAATGAGAAGAGCAGGGGAAAAGTAAAGGTAAGCATAAATAAGCAAGATGATAAAAAGGATTTCAGGAGAAAAATTCAATATGTAAAATGACATCAAAGGGAAAAAAAAGCCAAGAGCATATATCATCATTTAGAAAATACAATTCACATATTCTATTGGTTTCAGACTATATCTATTTATCTACCTATCTATCCATCCATCTATTTATCAACCTATCTATATATTTATATATTTACCTAGGGTCATTTCAGATATATTGATCTATATTTTATTAATTAGTCAGTGACAATAATTCTAATGCAACCCCTATTGCTCTTTCCTCTGTCTCTCCATCTGTATCTATAGAGTTTGTTAATACAAAGTTATGATACTTTAAAACAAAGAAACCTTACCCTTTACATCTAGGTCCTTTAAATGCTTTATTTTGATCTAAAAAGAGATATTTTGGATTTTTTTTTGTAGGTTTCTTAATTTTTTCAACAGAAAAACTTTAAAAATTCACACAGCTAGTTTTTATATACATCTATGCAGTGTGCTCAATAGTTTCAAGCTGGTTTTGAAACATGGCCTTGGATGAATATTTCAGTTTAGCAAATTGTTATTACATTTCTTACTCATCAATAAGCAAGGATGACACTAGTAACTCCTGTCTTGAGAGTCCTTGTGTTTATCACAATGTTAAAATTACTTATATTCTAGGTATTATTATTAACAGAGGAATCACAAGGATTGGAAGTTTTATAATATCTTCCTTTGAAACTTTTACCAAGCATTATTCAGCTAAATCGATTACAAAGATGATTAAAATAGAAAGTTTATCAGGTAGAGGAAATAAGATGAAAGATAGATGGGAATTAAGAAGTAAGGAAAATGAGCGGCAGTGGAAAGTCAAACATGCATACTTACGGAGTTGCCCGAGACGAGCTTTTTCTTTTTTACCAAACAAGCGTCCTATTGAAGACTTGATTCCTTTCTTCTTGGGGGCTTTGTGAAGAGAGTCTTGGCTGCTGTTGGCACTGCCAAGGCCAAGGCTTTCGGGCTCAAGGGAGGCAGATAAACTACTGCAAACATAAAAGAGGGAAAATGGCTTGCTTTGGTGCAACATTCACCAGGTACACAAGACAGTGTACCTTGTCACAAGACAATTCTGCAGCGTCCACAAGGTGGGTACGTGCTAAGTCACTTCAGTCGTGTCCGACTCTTTGCGAGCCCACAGACTGCAGCCCACCAGGCTCCTCTGTCCATGGGATTCTCCAGGCAAGCATACTGGACTGGGTTCAAGGTACATAAGACCTAATTCCTTGATGAAGGCACAAAAGGAGGAACAAGTATACTTGAATGTTACTTTCTCCCTTGCTTCCATGTTTCTTCTTAAGCACATTAAAGTATGATTTCCTCAGCCTTAGGACACTAAGCCTCCAAATTTTCTCTAGAAAATATATTTCCTAGTATTTTTCCTTATTTTTCCTACAATATCAAACCAATCAGTGAACATAGATTGGTTTATTAAGTTCATGGGAAGTGACCTTCTGTAATTTAGTCCTTGATGCTTTACATATTTCTTTCTTGCAATATATTTTTAGATCTTTAACATAATGGCCTATGATAAGAAATTTAAATGTAACTAATAAAGTTAATGCTCATATTCTAGCCCATGGTTTAACTGGATTTTCCTCTTGGCCTCTTTCTCAGTTTTTGTGCTTAATTTGTTGAATTTTAAATCACCTGGGTGAGATTTTGAAGAAACAAGTCATACAGCCTAGTGATCACTGTATATTTTCCTTACAGTTCTCAGGTCTTGTAGGTACATGATAAGCTGAAATGATTTCCAAGCAAGCTGATCTAGGTTCCATTCCTGGTCATGTATTTAACAGTTTTAATAGGATAGGTTCGATGATACTGTTATCATTTTTATAGCTGTTAATTTGACAGTAGCATGATGAATTATTTAACTGTACTTATTCATCTTAATTAATCTGAGTTCAGTAAGACAGTAAGGAATCTGCCTGCAATGCAGGAGACCCCAGTTCAATCCCTAGATTAGGAAGATCGACTGGAGAAAGGAATAGTAACTCATTCCAGTATTCTCTCCTGGAGAATTCCATGGACAAAGGATCTGGCAGGCTACTGTCCATGGGACTGCAAAGAGTCAGACACAACTGAGTGACTAACACACATACATGCTAAGTATAAATTTTGAACCTGGAGTAACTTTTCACATTAAGAAATAAAAATAAAACAGAGAAAAAATGTTTGATATCACAAAATAACTCTTTTCAAAAATGTTTATTGTAAAACACATTATTTAGAAGATAGATTCTAACTTAAATCATTAAATCAGTATATTCAGTTATATCAATTACATGTTCAGAGATGCTATAAAGATGACAGTGAAAGAACATACATTTAAGATGTAAATTGTATGCTTAGATTTATTTATTTATGGCATTAGTTATTATAGAAATCTGCTTCAATTTTTAGGCAGATTGAAAGGACAGTATGAAGAGTTGCTATGACAAATAGGGTATTTTCCCATGTAAACTTATCTCTTCTTTTAATACTTCAGTTTTTTTTTTGTTTCCATTTTCTAAGGAGGAGATTTATAGCTGGCAGTAGCAGCACCCATAGGGTGATTTATTTACATACCTGCCTGTTAAAAGTAGCTGTGATCTTAATCATGGATTTTAAGATCTTAATTATGTTTACACTAGAAGCCAAGCTTATAGTCTTGCCTTGGAATCTCTTTAGTTTTTGGTAACTAGTCCTGAACCAGTACTTCCTATACTTTGACTCCATTTTAATAGAGAAAGGCTATTCTCAAAATATTGACAAGTAACAAGATTAAAAATATACAGTTAATTCTAAAAATGAAAATTTGACCTCAGAATGAAAATTTGGCTTTTTCACAAGTGCTATTGTGAAGAGGGAGCAGGAGAACTACAGCTAAATCATGGATTTTAAGATCTTAATTATGTTTACACTAGAAGCCAAGCTTATAGTCTTGCCTTGGAATCTCTTTAGTTTTTGGTAACTAGTCCTGAACCAGTACTTCCTATACTTTGACTCCATTTTAATAGAGAAAGGCTATTCTCAAAATATTGACAAGTAACAAGATTAAAAATATACAGTTAATTCTAAAAATGAAAATTTGACCTCAGAATGAAAATTTGGCTTTTTCACAAGTGCTATTGTGAAGAGGGAGCAGGAGAACTACAGCTCAAATGAAAAACTTTATATAAATTTTAAGCAGTCTGATAACACTGAAAGGAAGAATATTTGGGGGAGGAGGACATACAACGGCAGTGTGCTGGGAAGGTCATACCTTCGGGCATCATTGTGGTAGGAAGAAGGGAGGGTGTGAGTCATCCTGATGGCTCTAGGGGTAGGGGGAGGAGAAGTTTCACATTTAATGGTTGCTTTATCCTCCCGACCATCTTCTTCTACCACTGCAATCTGGAAGCAAAAAAAGACACCAGATTCACTTTTTCTAAATTTTAACTGAAACTGATGAAAATAGAGACTCATTAAAGCAAGGCTTTTGAGTAATTCTAATATAAAAGCAAAACAAGAAATTTAGGGCATAGAAGTCTTACACATAAAAACTCACATTATTAAAGAGTAGGAATTTCATAACTATTTAAAAGTTAAGACACTCCAGTTAAAACAGACATACACACACATAAATGGACTTACTACATAAAAATATTAGTTAAGTGTAAATAAACACCATACATCAATATCCAGGGACTATGGAAAAGCTATCTTGGAATCCATTAAATATATCAGAATGTAAAAGCTTTACAAAGTTACTGCACACATATTTGAACTAATTCACTAAAAATATGTATAGTCAGGTTATCATACCATGGAGATCTTTTAAGTGGGAGACTTTGAAGTGAGAATTTGATAAAATGTTATCAGATGGGGTATTTTAAATCAGGCTAATTAAATGTGTTCCCAGATATTAAAAAAAAAAAAAGAGCTGCAGTTTATAAGAAAAAACTTTCTTTTTAAAGTGAGAGTAATAAAAGTAAGAATGGAATTTTTCAAACTGTTTACTTTCACTACTTCTCATGGGAAAATTGAGAAAGGCATACAGATTACCATAAGCAGATGGGATGAAAGGGATTTCTTTAAAGAATTTAGTTCCAAGTCTAGAACAATTGACCTACCATAGATTTTGCCAGAGATGGATATACAGAACTGTAAAATAAGACTTTTCAACAACCAACTGAATTGTATGATAAAGATTTTTTAAAACAATGCTGCAGTTTTCATAGTACCATTGTGCATTAAACCATATATATATACATATATATATATATATATGGAGAGAGAGACAGAGAGAAAGATTGTGGAAACTGGTTCTAGAAGTTCTGATGAAGAAATGTCTCAATAGAGCTATAACAAAAAGTTTAAAACTATGTTCTCATCTTTTGTCTATAAATGCCCCGCTAGTTTCTTTACATTAAGCTATCATACATAAGTGCATTTATATGTGATACTTCATGTATTGGAGAAACAATAAAACTGTCTGTCTGGGCTCTTGTCATTGAAACCTAGGTTACTTTTACCAGCATAGTGCCTGTGTTCTCAGTCGCTTCAGTCGTGTCGGACTCTTTGCAACACTGTGGGGTGTAGCACGCCAGGCTCCTCTGCTCATGGTATTCTCCAGGCAAAAATACTGGAGCGGGTTGTCATCTGTTGTTCCAGGGGCTCTTCCTGACCTGGGATCAAACACTCATCCATCTCCTTCTCCTGCATTGCAGGCAGATTCTTTACCACTGAGCCACCTGAGAAGCCCTTAACTGGATAAGAGATCTTAATAAGATCTCTTTTCTCCATTTCAATGAATATAGTGCTATTAGAAGAATCTTTTTCAAGAACTGTTTTCAGCATAATGTTGATACTTGGAAAACCCTTTCTAAACTCACATCTCATCTAAACTTGTAAAGCGTATTTCCATACTCTTCCTAATACCTATTTATGTTTTCACAGTTCCATTATTTTACCAAGATTGTTTTCCACAATTGTTTCTGGGAAGCCTGATTATTTCAGTTTCCAGACTTTTTCTCCGAAACATCGTCTTATAAAACATCTTCTCTCCAGATGGCAGGTCAAACTAGGCCAACTTTCAAAATATCAGCTCTTAAAAACATTAAACACAAACCCTTTTGCTGAATAATATTTAAATCTCATGCTGTATGAGTAAAGTGGAGGAGAAAGACTTCAGAATCAGAGATGGATTTGAATCTTGACTTCTCTTATTTACTGAGTGACATGTACTAATTACTTATCTACTCTAAGGTTAAATTTCCTTATCAATAAAATATAAGTGAATATACTCAGTTTACTTTCTTTTGAAGTGCAAATTAAATCATGCATATAACTCCTTACCCTAATACACAATAAATGTTAGAGTTTGTGATTTTCTTTCTATAACCTACCTTTCTTTCTTTCTTTTTACAATTCCACAATTTGAATGACATGACATATGGAAGAAGGCAAAAAAAAAGAAAGAAAGAAAGAAAGAAAGAAAATACGTCGGTTTTTCGGCTCTTTGGAGAGATCTGGGGCAAAGGAATCAGAATTCAACAGTAGGATTTTCTCAGCTGAACTAAGGATACGGAACAGATGGTAGGGAGTCAACTACTTGGCTGACTGGTCTTTGGGGCAAATAAGGAAAACACCTTCTACAGCCAAAGGGTGATGAGAACCTTCTTAGGTAGATGGACTTCAGGCTATTCACTGACATTAACTTCATTTGGGATGTGGACATCTCTGGATCTCTGCTCTCGGACACTGTGTTGATTATGCTTCTTAAATGCTTGGTGAATTCCATCCTGATCTCTTCCGGGTCATCCTCAAGATTCGAGTGCACCAGCTTCAGCCTGTTCAAGGAGAGCCTGGTTTGTGGTGTGCAATTAACAGACTGGAGTATTCTGTACGAACTGCTGCTGAACGAAACAGGAATACCACATCTCAATTTCCTTCAGGTGACAGGATGCCGGCACTGAAGACGATCACCATGCCATGAGAGCCCTTCATCAGGTCTGGCCAGTAAGACTCGAGCTCTGGATCACCGCCACAATCCCAGAGCTCAAATTCACATCCCACGCCATTGTTGTTCGCTGGTAACACGTGGGTTCTCAAATTCCAGGATCCTCACTCCTTGGGTTTGGTTGTATTCAGCGATGTCAGAAGCTTCTGTCAGAAAGTTGGCCAAAATGGTTTTTCCACTCTCGCAGGGCCCCTCAAGGAGGACCTTGGCCTTCAGCAACTCAGTCCCAGGCCCATGCAGGCGCCACTTGAGTCCGCACGGCAGTCTGCATGGAGCGGAAGTCACTGCACTATAACCTCCCTTTCTTATCAATCATCTCTTTGTATTTCCTAAATTCCCTGAGGCTTTATTTCTNTCCAAGAAATATACAGTACCTTTCTCCGATGTTTCCTTAGATCACTTGGCTATGATTGGCAGTAATAAAAACAACACAAAACAGAGCCAGTTAATGATTATCATTTGACCATGTCACAGATTTAAATAGTGGCTATAATTTAACTTTCTTTTTTTAAACTTTCATTCCATTCTTTTCAAAATAAGTGTCTTTTAATCACTATAAAAGCATTCCTCCAGGGAGCTCTTTTCAAGAGGAAACCTCCTAGATGGCATGGTAGAGGGGCAGGTCTTCATGAAGGGGTCATGTGTACCTGCCTGAAACATGAGCTGTGGGACACAGACCTTAGGGAATATGAAACACACATGACGTGACTAGCCAGAAGTAAACACGGGACTCTGTCCTCCCAAGGAAACAGAGATGGGGGTGAGGAGGATTATGTGTAAAGGGAGCCACTGTACACGCAAGCGGTTCATAGGCATCCCCTTCATCCTGCCTGTGCGAGGCCTTGGGCCTCCTTTGGGCAGTTATGCCATTCCTTCATGATCTCAAAGCTTCTGACATCTGAAATACTGAAAGCTTCTGCTTTCTCAGATGCTGTTTCTCAAATACTGAAAACTCTGGCTTCAGTAAGTACAGCATATATCTGGGGCTTCTGTTTTCTTCATAGTGCTCTCTTACAGAATTAAACAAAATAAAAAAGTTATTTCTTTATGACCTCAGATAAAACTTATTCACTTAATATTTGTCAATTTTTCTTATGTAAGGAAAACACTTGTTAAATGATTTCATTATACCTTACATTTCTGTTGCTACTAAAAAATGGGTTGATTTGCCTCATTCAATATTCTAAGTAACTAGATATCACTAATGTTATTTATGCCTCTGGATTTGTGGAAGTAAGTACAGCATATATCTGGGGCTTCTGTTTTCTTCATAGTGCTCTCTTACAGAATTAAACAAAATAAAAAAGTTATTTCTTTATGACCTCAGATAAAACTTATTCACTTAATATTTGCCAATTTTTCTTATGTAAGGAAAACACTTGTTAAACTATTTCATTATACCTTACATTTCTGTTGCTACTGAAAAATGGGTTGATTTACCTCATTCAATATTCTAAGTAACTAGATATCACTAATGTTATTTATGCCTCTGGATTTGTGGTGAGGTAAAGGAGATATCAATAGGTTTTATTACCAAGACAAATACCTATGTTTGCTAAATGTAAATATAAACAATATGAGTGAATACAATGTTTCTTAAATCTCTGCTTATCTGTCCCTAAAATTTCAAATTTTGCTTTGATTTCAAATTTATATTCCAACATGAATTACATCCAACAAAATTATTTTCTTCTCCAATATTTTCTACAGGTAAAGGAAAATCTGTCTTTCACTGTAACAATAATGAATTTGATGACAAAGTTCTACTAGGTGATAAGGACCTCCTGAATTTTATTTTTTGTTTTATTGAGTCAGATATTAAACATTTTAAATGTTTAATTTTTGTTTACTTTTTTCCTTTTTACTCTCAGGAAATTCTCTAAATAGCTTTTAAGTACTCTAATTGTAGTATAATAATGTTCATTTACCATTGTTTTGTTTATAACTGCTCAAGAAAATGTATGAGAGCAGTGGCATCCTATTCATACACAACCAAACATTATGTCTAAATGGATACAAATATATTATTTTGTTATTATAAAAATAACAACACTGTCAAGGGTTATAATGTTAATATATAATGAAAATACTTAAAAGGTCAAAATAATAGGTTGAAAAAGTGTTGAAAATAATAGCAATACAGAAATAACCAAAGTTCTCTTGGCTTGAGTGATAAGTAAATTATACCCTTGTGGGCCAATATTCTTACTAGAGCTTTGATGACAAGTAGATCATCAATATACATAGCATAAATTACACATGCAGAAACTAAGCCAAATACAATATCATTTTTAATGACTCTAATCGGATGGTTCCCGGATTTTAGAGGGGAGGGCATACCCTACAGCCTGTGGGATTTTGGTTCCCTGACAAAGGATCAAAACTGTGTTCCCTTTAGTGGACATGTGGAGTCTTAACCACTGGAGCACCAAGGAAGTTTGGTTCCTAAATTTCTAAAATAGGGAGATCATAATTTGGTCATAGATCAAAATGTGGCTCAGTATATTGGGTTAGTTTATCTTAGTACATTGTCTAAAGGTTGTGCTGTATCTAGCTGGCATCTGCTTTGATTAGTCGGTCTTGGATTTTCCATCTGGAAATAAGCAAGGGATAGGATACTCAATGGTTGAAGGAGGTATTTCCTTTTTAACTTTTTTCATCATTTCTCTTTTATATAGATTTTATTGCCTGGAAGTTTCATAATTGTAAAGACTATGGATATAGGAAATACTGCCTCATAAATAGCCTTCTGTTCCAATTTTCAGTTGCAAAATTAAAGAAAAAGATACCTAAACTGATATGCATAGTAGAAATTTTATGAAGATAAAATCTAAAAATCATTTACTTACAAGGTAGTTTTCCCCTTGGGGTGAGAATATTTTATATATATATACATATACACACACACACACACATCATATATGCACACATGTGTGCATTTATATATATTAATTCTAATGCCATTTTTGCCACAATACACATATTGCAACATATTTTTTTAAAGATTTATTTAAAAATCATTTAGAAATTGCGTTAGACTTCATTGTTCATGTATTATACTCACGTACACAGATGCAGGCATTGTGACACTTTTTATAGAGGCTTCACAGCCTTCTGATCAGAAATACTATATACACTTAATATTCACATTCTTCTGTCCTATTATTAATTTCTCCTCCATTTGTTATACTTGTACTAGATTTTTGCAGTATATCATCTATTATTTGATCTATTTGTGTTTTAATTAATTTCCATCTCCAAACTTTTATTTTTAATTTAAATTTGTTTTAATATAGTTCTAATATTCATGACAAAACATAGATTTTCCCCTCATTAAGAGTTCAGAATATTAAAATCTTCATTATCGTTGTCCTTTCAACATATTTCCCAGGTAATCACAGAAAATATATTGAAATATATTTCCCTCCTAATCACTGAAAACAACAAAGATAAAATAGTATATGCTTTTGACTTAGCAAATTTGAAGAAAGACTCAGCTCCTCTTTACTAGCTGTGTTGAACAAGGACATTTATCCATATTCCCAACGTTTAAGTTACTTATGGTCAAGATAATGGCCTTAGATTTTCAAATGTTATCATGAGAATAAAGTGACTAAACATCATGACAGTCAGCAATATTAAAATCTTCATTATCGTTGTCCTTTCAACATATTTCCCAGGTAATCACAGAAAATATATTGAAATATATTTCCCTCCTAATCACTGAAAACAACAAAGATAAAATAGTATATGCTTTTGACTTAGCAAATTTGAAGAAAAACTCAGCTCCTCTTTACTAGCTGTGTTGAACAAGGACATTTATCCATATTCCCAACATTTAAGTTACTTATGGTCAAGATAATGGCCTTAGATTTTCAAATGTTATCATGAGAAAAAGTGACTAAACATCATGACAGTCAGCACTCTACCCTCATTATTTTTGGCTAGGGGTATTTTAATTTTTCTTTCATGTGTTAACAGTACTTCATAACTTAGATTTCTGACTTTTAATCTCAAATGAAGATACATGAAATAAAAAATTAAAGGATAAAGAAGGGTGAAACTATTGACATGGAATTATAAAGCTCAGAAGATTGCTGCTATTGTTTTAGAATTTAAGTTCTTCTTTTAGAATTATAATTTTACATTATAAAATTATAACATTCTATGTTGGTATATTGAAGCAATTATAATAAATAATTTTGAAACTTACTGTGTTAAAAAAAAAACCACCCAGTCTCAATGTACTTCATCAAGATATCATCAGTAAAAATGAACTTAATGTTTTAAATTATTCAGATTTCTGATGTGATATTTAGGTTTCTGCTCTTCCATTTACTAATTATGTGACCTTAGGAAATTATAGCTGTGTAGGCTTCATTTCCTTCTTTTATAGTTGGATTAATATTTGTACTTATCATATAGACTTATTAAGAAAAAAAGAAAAATGATAAAACACACAGAAAGCTTTTGGATGAGAAGAAATATCCAATGAATTTTAGCTAATGCATCAGAAATTCTAATGGAAGCAAAGGTTCTCTGGACACATCATACCAGTGTCATGACTCCCATCCGATCCATTTCCCTGGCAGGACTTCGCGGTGTGAGCTTTGGTGTTGAGTGTCCACTAGGGGGAGATGAGCTGGCCAGCGAAGAAGCTGTGACCGAGGCAGTGATGGAGGTACCTGGGTGGACCCTTGCCAAATTCAGGCCTTCCAGACTCACACTAGCCACTCTGTTCTCAATTTCTTCAGCACGTAACTCTGTGGATTCTTTTTCTTCTTGAATTAGTCTGAAAGATAATAGTTTAATTTTGATACATTACATGTTGTTAAAAAGTTATTAATATTGGGAATTCATCAAATAAATAAATGAATAAATAATTGTTAATATTTTTATATCAAATCTAACATTTTATTTTTTCCCTAGACAATATAACGTTTAATAAATTACAGAGACTTCTTGGCTGAGAACTAGAAAATCTTTCTTTCCAAATGACATATAATCCCTTGGGTTTACAGTTTGATAACCTTTCTATACTGCTGCTGCTGCTGCAAAGTTGCTTCAGCAGTGTTCAACTCTGTGCGACCCCATAGACGGCAGCCCACCAGGCTCCCCATCCCTGGGATTCTCCAGACAAGAACACTGGAGTGGGTTGCCATTTCCTTCTTCAATGCATGAAAGTGAAAAGTGAAAGTGAAGTCGCTCAGCTGTGTCTGATTCTTCGCGACCCCATGGACTGCATCCCACCAGGCTCCTCTGCCCATGGGATTTTCCAGGCAAGAGTACTGGAGTGGGTTGCCATGGCCTTCTCCATTTTCTATACTACTACCTGTTAAAACTCTTTTAAAACTTTGAGTGTCTAGTTAATTACTACCTCTAATCTTAATCTTACATTTGTACTTAGGAACTAATATGTGAGACGTTTAAGAACTCAAGTCTCAGCAAGGATACTGACTCCTACCTCCTATCCAATGAAAAAGTATGATTGATAGACTCCTCAAAAAATGGTCATTCATAACTATAATTTGACCAAATAAAACCCTGACTTACTTAACTTGCTTTTACATAAGCACTAAGCAATTTAAATAATGTATATATGCTAGATAGTTAAATGTTTTAAGAAAAACTGTTGCTGTAAATGCTTTTGATTAGACAAATCACTATTTTTCTTTAATCAGGGAGAAACTTCAAGAATATACACAAATTATTTATTACAAAGACACAAAGAATAAAGAACTTATTTTTGGCAAAGGTCATATTTAAGCTGAATCTATACACAATTTGCATATTGTTATAATAAAATTGTGTACCCATATAGTTTATTTGAAAAATGGGGGTTAGAAACATCTCGCCTGAGATCAGCTCAGTTCAGTTGCTCAGTCCTTTCTGACTCTTTGCAACCCTATAAACTGCAGCATGCCAGGCCTCCCTGTCAATCACCAACTCCCAGAGTTCACCCAAACTCATGTGCATCGAGTCGGTGATGCCATCCAGCCATCTCATCCTCTGTCGTCCCCTTCTCCCCATGCCTTTGATCTTTCCCAGCATCAGGGTCTTTTTAACTCTTGGCATGAGGTTGCCAAAGTTTAAGAGTTTCAGCTTAAACATCAGTCCTTCCAAAGAAAATCCAGGGCTGATCTCCTTCAGAATGGACTGGTTGTATCTCCTAGCAGTACAAGAGACTCTCAAGAGTCTTCTCCAACATCACAGTTCAAAAGCATCAGTTCTTCAGGGTTCAGCTTTCTTCACAGTCCAACTCTCACATCCATATATGACCACTGGAAAAATCATAGTCTTGACTAGATGGAACTTTGTTGACAAAGTAATGTCCCTGCTTTTGAATATGCTATCTAGGTTGGTCATAACTTTTCTTCCAGGGAGTAAGAGTCTTTTAAATTCATGGCTGCAATCACCATCTGCAGTGATTTTGGAGCCCCCAAAAATAAAGTCTGACACTGTTTCCCCATCTATTTCCCATGAAGGGATCGGACTAGATGCCATGATCTTCTTTTTCTGAATGTTGAGCTTTAAGCCAACTTTTTCACTCTCCTCTTTCACTTTCATCAAGAAGCTTTTTAGTCCTTCACTTTCTGCCCATAAGGGTGGTGGTATCTGCATATCTAAGGTTATTGATATTTCTCCCGGCAATCTTGATTCCAGCTTGTGCTTCTTCCAGCCAAGTGTTTCTCATGATGTGCTCTGCATAGAAGTTAAATAAGCAGAGTGACAATATACAGCCTTGACGTACTCCTTCTCTGATTTGGAACCAGTCTATTGTTCCATGTCCAGTTCTAACTGTTGCTTCCTGACCTGCATATAGGTTTCTCAAGAGGCAAGTCAGGTGGTCTGGTATTCCCATCACTTTAAGAATTTTCCATAGTTTATTGTGATCTACACAGTCAAAGGCTTTGGCATAGTCAATAAAGCAGAAATAGATGTTTTTCTGGAACTCTCTTGCTTTTTCCATGATCCAGTGGATGTTGGCAGAAGGCTATGGTTTTTCCAGTAGTCATGTATGGATGTGAGATTGGACTGTAAAGAAGGCTGAGCGCTGAAGAATTGATGCTTTTGAACTGTGGTGTTGGAGAAGACTCTTGAGAGTCCCTTGGATTGCAAGGAGATCCAACCAGTCCATTCTGAAGGAGATCAACCCTGGGATTTCTTTGGAAGCAATGATGCTGAAGGTGAAACTGCAATATTTTGGCCACCTCATGCGAAGAGTTGACTCATTGGAAAAGACTCTGATGCTGGGAGGGATTGGGGGCAGGAGGAGAAGGGGACAACCGAGGATGAGATGGCTGGATGGCGTCACTGACTCCATGGGCGTGNAACCAGTCCATTCTGAAGGAGATCAACCCTGGGATTTCTTTGGAAGCAATGATGCTGAAGGTGAAACTGCAGTACTTTGGCCACCTCATGTGAAGAGTTGACTCATTGGAAAAGACTCTGATGCTGGGAGGGATTGGGGGCAGGAGGAGAAGGGGACAACCGAGGATGAGATAGCTGGATGGCATCACTGACTCCATGGGCGTGGATCTGGGTGAACTCCGGGAGTTGGTGATGGACAGGGAGGCCTGGCGTGCTGCGATTCATGGGGTCGCAAAGAGTTGGACACGACTGAGTGACTGAACTGAACTGAATATTATTAATCTGCATTTTTCACATATGCTTCTTATGAAAGCTGTCCTAACTTTATCCTCGGACCCTGTGAAACTGCACATCATAATTCGGTGGGTGTAGGCTGAGGTCTGTGTATCTGGATCCCAGCGCCTCTGATCTGATGATCACAATTTTAGAATCAAGGTCTTCCAATCCCTTGAGACCATCAGAAATCATTGAACTCACCTGATTTCCTTGTTGATCGCATCCAGTTGTTCCTGAAGCATCATGGCCAGTGTCTGGGCATCAGAATGACCGCTTGGAGAGAGAAGGTCCATTGAGCTGAAAATTGTTTCTCTATCGTCATCATCAATGTCAGACATCTCTGTGTCACTTTCAAAAGGGTGGCTGCTTAGCACTCCAATTTGCTGAGTTCTATTCCACTCATGATCTCCAAGAGATTTCACCTGGAAGGTAAAGGAAAAATTACAGTATATTTCATCTTGCTCATTTTCAAAGCACTATTTTGAAAATAAAAACCAAAACACACATGCTTTTATAGCTACCTTGGCAAAAGCAGAATTGATTATAAACATTTTATTTATCATGTCAATAAAATAGTTCCTTGATACTTAAGTCATGGAAGGTGTTAATTTCAGCACGAAAATCAATATTTTAATAGGAATAAAAATGTAACAGTTCTGCATGATTTTTAGTTCAACTTCAATTCAAGGTAGTACTTATTTTAAAGCATCTATGTTTCCAATGTTTTCACTTTTTGTAAATGAACAATCTCTATTCACTGGTACTTAAGCATTTCCATTTCTTATACTATTAATAATTAGACTGAGGGTAGAAATATTACCACACAGTAAATTACACAGGAATTCTTTCTCCTGTATTCTAACAAAATATTAATAAAAACATTGCAAAGATTTAATTTAATCTCCACTGCTCTGGTTGCTTAAATGCCTTATTGATTTTTTTTAAGCCCAAGGCACATCAATTTACATGACCATGTTTTTAAAATTAATACAATAAGTCCTCCATATGAGTAACATTAAGTAACCAGGAGACCAGTGCTTTTCAGGCTATGACCTGAAGGCAGGAGATGGCTGAAAGAAAGAGAGCAGTCCTAGATTTCCTGCTATTTACAGGTGGGTTTTCATTTTTGTGATGATGTAAAATGATTCTAGGGGGGACTACAAAAGTGATATTGCCCAAAAGCCCATTTTTGGCCACATGGCATAATTTGAAATTGCTCAAATACAGACACAGGTTTAGACTCTTACACTTGGCTGATGATGTAAGGTAGGACACATAAAATTCCTGAGTTTCAATTTTTTTCATACATGAAATTAGTATAAAATAGTACTCAATTTATAAGGTTACATGAAACCTAGATTTCCTGCTATTTACAGGTGGGTTTTCATTTTTGTGATGATGTAAAATGATTCTGGGGGGGACTACAAAAGTGATATTGCCCAAAGGCCCATTTTTGGCCACATGGCATAATTTGAAATTGCTCAGATACAGACACAGGTTTAGACTCTTACACTTGGCTGACGATGTAAGGTAGGACACATAAAATTCCTGAGTTTCAATTTTTTTCATACATGAAATTAGTATAAAATAGTACTCAATTTATAAGGTTACATGAATAAATACTTGACACATGCTTAGTTCAACTTTTGGTACCTAGTAGGTGTTTTATGCAGAGAAAGCAATGGCAACCCATTCCAGTACTCGTGCCTGGAAAATCCCATGGAATGAGGAGCCCAGTAGGCTGCAGTCCATGGGGTCACTAAGAGT
This sequence comes from Aepyceros melampus, assembly GCA_006408695.1. Taxonomy (NCBI): domain Eukaryota; kingdom Metazoa; phylum Chordata; class Mammalia; order Artiodactyla; family Bovidae; genus Aepyceros; species Aepyceros melampus. Next base: position 22,907 of record SJXQ01001180.1, read on the forward strand.
TGGACACAACTGAGCGACTTCCCTTTCACTTTTCACTTTAATGCATTGGAGAAGGAAATGGCAACCCACTCCAGTGTTCTTGCCTGGAGAATCTCAGGGATGGGGGAGCCTGGTGGGCTGCCATCCCCGGGGTCGCACAGAATCAGACACAACTAAAGCGACTCAGCAGCAGCAGTAGCAGCAGGTTTTATGTTGGACTTCCCAGGTGGCGCTAGTGGTAAAGAACCTGCCTGTCAAAGCAGGAGATATAAGAGATGAGAGTTCGATCCCTGGGTCGAGAAGATCCCCTGGAGAAGGGATTCTTGCCTGGAGAGTCCCACGAACAGAAGAGCCTGGGGGGCTATAGGCCATAGGGTCATAAAGAGTCAGACATGACTGAAGTAACTTAGCACATGCACAGGGGTTTTATGTTAGCTATAGTTAAAAAAAAAAACCTGTCATATATCACACCTGAAACTAATAACAATGAATGCTTTCAGTATAGAAATACTATCCAAAATGGAAGAGCGTATTTACTTAAACCATCAAAGACTTGAAATCAAAAGTTTAACCTTTGTCTCATCTCTCCTCACACCCATGCGGCCCCTCCTTGGTCTTCTTATTACTTTAGTTGTTCTGTAATCAGACTGGCTGTCCACTAGGGATCCAACAGAATACCGCAGCTCGGCTGAGGTGTCTAGATGAGTTCTGGAAATAAGGAAGACTTATCAGCAAATCACCATCTACCACCTAATTGGCAACAAAACTCAAACCCTCAAGGAGGAAGAAAATATGTTATAAATCTTAGAGGTTTCTTCAGAGGCTTACATCATAAATTCCAGTCTCAGGTTCATTCCGAAGATCAGATTCATTTTAGAATATTAAAAAGACTTTCTGTTCATTCATTATCATTTTCAAACTCCCTAGTCGATTGAAACATGTTAAGATTGACAACCAAAATCCATTGGCTTACATTCTGACAACTCTGTTTTATTTTGAGCTATTTAGTGGATAATCCAATACATTTTATTTATCACTGTGTTTGTTTTAAATATTCTTCATTAACCTAAGAGAAAAATGAGTAAACTTTTTGAGTCACAGCATTATATTTTTTCCACTGTTTTATTTTTCAATATAGGAAATTAATAAAATACTTAAAATCAGATTGACCTAAGGTTAATAATTTTATTTTTTTTGGAAAATAAAATAGGATAGTCCACCAGAACAGTTTTTCAGCTTTGGATAAGATATTGTTCCAAAAATCTTAAGGAAGAATCTTTTAATAAGCACATTCAATTCTGAAATCTGCTTAGAGATAAAACACTTTGAAAATTCGAACGGAAAATATCATCAGACTAGTTTTCAATAAACACAAAAATAAAGTACATTGTAACTGAAGTGCACTGTAGGTTTCTCCAAGTATATTATTTATGTATGGATTTATATAAAATTATTTACAGCTATAGTAATGATGATAACAACAAATGTAAAATGCTGTCATATGATCCATCATCAGTAGGAAATATTCTTAAAGCTGTTTTCTCTTGAACTTGGGGCTTTTGTTGATCTACTATGCTCTTACCCTCAGTTCTCTTTGCAGACAAAAACAAACATCTCCAAATACCTGGCAAGACTATAAAAGGTTCAGTGAGTCCTGGGTTTTTGAAGTAGAAGACACTGACTTAATTGATGCAGGTTCTTGTTTAGCCCAATTGGATGTTAAAACAGATGAAGTAAGGAATCATCCTCCAAATAGATGACAGCTGTTGTTTTTATAGCAGCGAACTTGAGGCTTAATCAAGCAAAATGGCTTTATTGTGAATCAGTTATATAATAAAACCTAGCCAATCAGGCCATAGCCATTAAATGGCACAACTGTCAGTCTTTATTTATAGCGGAGGATATAAGTATTATCAAGACAAAGATCAGTTTTTAGTCACCATTGTGTGTTCAAGGAGATATTCGTAGAATATAAGAACTTCATAAATATCTGGTAAGACAAGAAATGAATGCAATTGATTATACTAATAATATAGTCCAAACTGTCCAGGTCAGCACATTCCCTGTGTAAGGACCTTTATTAGTCTGTGACTGTTTAGGGTAATGTCTCTTTGGGCACTAGAGTTTCTAAAATTATAACTCATCATGCTAGGAGTATGGTTTTCTTGTTGTTTTCTCTCTCAATTCCAGGTCATCAATAAAATCATTAAACAAACACAGATCTGCTCCCATTGATGCCCTCCTCAAAACTCTTCATTGTTCTTACAAGGCCCTCTACCTGGGCTTCTACTTCCCAGTTTCATTTCCATTTACTCTCAAACTCATACTTTCTTTTGCTTCAAGCGTTTGAACATGCTATTTTTCTGTCTCTTCACACATTTATGTGATTACGATTACTAGTTCTTAAGTTTCCATTTAAGCTGAGGCTTAAACGTCTCAACGTCATATACTACTCTAGCTCCTGGTATTCCCTGTATGAATGTGAATTCCCTATGTGAATGTCAATGTGTTAGTCATTCAGTTGTGTCCAACTCACAGAGAGTCCATGGACTGTAGCCTGCCAGGTTCCTCTATTTGTGAAATTTTCCAGGTAAGAATACTGGAGTGGGTAGCCATTCCCTTCTCCAGGGGATCTTCCTGACCAGGTCTCCTGCATTGCAGGCAGACTATTGTCTGAGCCAACAGGGAAGCCCTGTAATCCTCAAATTCGTATTTGTGCGTTTTCCATCTGGAACATGTATTCTTCACTACCATCACCACTATATCTCCAATGTCACAACACCTCACAGTAGAAAGAACTTAAGTTATCTTGAAAGAACAAAAGACCTGAAGCAACAATAATTGTAGGAAAGCATTGCTTATACTTTATTTGAAGCAGTTACTCCTCATCTCTCTCCTTTTATTCAACTCTGATCTGTCAGAGGCAGTATTTCCATATGTTTCAATTTTAAAATTATTTTTGGTGTACAATACTTTGACATTTGCAGATGTAAGTAACAACACAGACCCTGGTTCCCTTAAACAAGGAACCATGTGGTGTCCCCTCCAGGATCTCCTGGGACTCTTGAATTGCTAAGCCACTTCAGTCGTGTCCGACTCTGTGCGACCCCATGGACGGCAGCCCACCAGGATCCCCCGTCCCTGGGATTCTCCAGGCAAGAACACTGGAGTGGGTTGCCATTTCCTTCTCCAATGCATGAAAGCAAAAGGTGAAAGTGAAGTTGCTCAGTCAGGTCCGACTTAGCGACCCCATGGACTGAAGTCTACCAGGCTCCTCCATCCATGGGATTTTCCAGGCAAGAGTACTGGAGTGGGGTGCCATTGCCTTCTCCGGACTCTTGAATACAATCTCATAAAGGAACTTGCCTAGATAAGTAGGTATAATTGTCTTGGAGAAAACCTGTTGCTCACTCCTCTGCTTCCTAGGATGTCCTTCATTGTTCTCTGTAATTATCCAGATCCTAACATTTCTCCAGAGATGAGCCAAATGAGGCCTTTTCCAGTCACTTTGGAACTCATTTTTCATCATCATCGTCACCATATATATCACTAAATTAATAACTTCAGTTCAGATATATAAGTCATAATAAAACATTAGAAAAATGAACATTATTTTCAAAACACTATATTCGTAGAGGATATTAGTCACTCTCTCACTCACTCTAGCTCATCTCTTCCTACTTCGCCACCTGTAAGATCAAAAACTAGTAAATGAAGTTCTCATGTACTTTGGTTTCTTTATTTCTTTTTCAGTGGTGTGCACTCAGAATATGATTGTTCAAGAAGTAATTTGTTTAATAAAGTTTCAGTTGTCTTTAACTTATTATAAATTAGCTGTCTTAATAATTCCTATAATACTTTATATTTGTGAGTTGATTTACTGTTTACAAAACACCCTTTTCTCACTTGTCTCATCTGCAAAGTAAACTTGTCATAAAATGTTATTTTATATGTAATTAATTTAAATTTATTAAGGAAAAAAGTTTTCCAAAATCAAACAGTTATTTTATTATTATATGCCTAAGACCTAGGAATGTCAACTTAGTTATTTTTAGTCTAGTGTTTCCACTACAACCTGTTGTACCAAAGAATAGTTGTTCCCCATGTAGTTCCCAGGAGAAGGCAATGGCACCCCACTCCAGTACTCTTGCCTGGAGAATCCCGTGGATGGTGGAGCCTGGTAGGCTTCAGTCCATGGGGTTGCTAAGATTTGGACATGACTGAGAGACTTCACTTTCACTTTTCACTTTCATGCTTTGGAGAAGGAAATGGCAACCCACTCCAGTGTTCTTGCCTGGAGAATCCCAGGGACGGGGGAGCCTGGTGGGCTGCCGTCTATGGGGTCGCACAGAGTCGGAGATGACTGAAGCGACTTAGCAGCAGCAGCAGCATGTAGTTCCCAGGTTCCCTGATGATTCTTCATTGTCAATAAATGTCACATTGTTAGGCTGCCTTGATGACTCACTACAGCGATAAACTTTTAGATAGCACTTTTACAACTCTGTATTTCTGAGACTGAAGGTAAAAAAGACAATGAAATGGCCATTTGGTCCTAATAAAATATACATCTGTTGATTGAATAATGCTAGTTCTGTGTATTTACTCTGTTGGCATTTTCTTTCATCTTTACCATTATCATCATCATCACCACCATGTATATCACTGAATCAATAACAAGTTTGGATACACAGATCATAATAAAACATTAGAAAAATAAATATTATTTTCAAAATCAAAGATCTACATATCTAAAAGTTCCTTGGGTGTATTTATACCTGTAGAATTGTGTTTCTTATATTAAATTGAATTCAAAATTCTGAATTTTGTTTTTATTAATGCTCACATTGAAGACAAGTACTTTTATGATATTTTTTAATTTGGAATTTTCACTTGAATGCTTGAAAAATGCTTTACTAGATATGCATTTCTTCAACAATATCTATTGAGAGTATAATATATATATATATATATATTGGGGGTGCTGAAATTATAGTACTCAACACAGGCAAAAAACTCCAACCCTTGTGGAGCTAACATTCTTAGGATAAGCTTAAGACCAAAATGCATGCACTTTATAATAGAAGTCTGTGGTGGTCAAAAGTTTCAAATAGCTGATACTGTGTTGTTTAACAAATAAATGCTTGTTATCAACTTAGATATGTATCTATCTACATAGTAAATAAACATCTCTTTCCTTTTTTTGTTTTTAAAGATGAGGTATTGATTCAAAGCAGCTGAGTACAAATAAATTTACTTGAAATTTTTTTAACGTATTTCTCCTTCCCTCTTTTGCCTCGACAAAACAGATCATTACCAGTGATGAGTAAATGTAAGTAATCATAACCAAGGATGCTTCTTCAGTAACAGGAAACAATAAAAACATTTCTGCATGTGGAGAAAATGACCGATGCCTCTTCCTAGAACATTAATCTCTGTATCTATAGCTCCACTTCTTACACTATGGTTTATAATATAGAAGAAGACATATATTCCTATATATATTAAATGAAGAATACAAAAGGTAAAGATTTATATTTTATTGCATGTTTGAGGAAAGAATTACTAAATTAGAGGATTATTTTGGAGCATAGAAACTATAAATCAGTAAGGAATCAAAGTAGGGCAATGCCTGCTGCCCAACAGAAGGCACTTAGTTATTTTATTTGAGGAGATTACAAAACCCATAAGAAAATTCGCATTGATTTTTGGTGAACTATAGATAAGCTTTTAATTTAATGTTACCTTGATATTGTGGGTTCAATTAAAGAGCCAGTTCTCATTTTCAACTGGTCAAGTTCGGATCTCAGCTTTTCAATTTCTTCTGCTAACCTTTCCTAAAAATCAAAGAAGTGTTACTAAGATGATAGGCATATACCAATAATACCAATATTCAATTATGATAAACCAACTACTAAGCTTAATAACTTTCTAAAAATGGAAAAATAATCAATATATTTTTATTAAGTATTGTTGATATGACAGCAAAAAAATGCCTGACTTTCCCCTTGAGATGAAAATGTGACAGCAGAAATTAATACAATTTTACCCATATTCCCTAGTACTCACTAATCCTAAATCTTTCTAAACATATGGGGATTTGAGAAGTGATCTGATGATTTTGATGGCTGTGAGGTGAACTGATGAATGGGACTGAAAGGCAGGGAAGAAATAAGATTACTATTGCTCTTCCAAAAACAGGCAAGAGGATTATGGCTTGGATGGCCATGGTGTCAGAAGACAAGGATATTGCAAGGATATTGGATGCATTCTGAAGATAGAACTGAGAAAATTTGCTATTGAACTGGCTAAAGGTGTGGATAAAGAAGGAGGTCAAGAATAGCTCCAAGATTTTTAACCTGAATAATTAAGGGGAAGAAGTTGTGATCTACTAACTTGACTGCTGGGTGTTGATTAGGTTAGTTGGTCCTGGTGTTTTGGGAATTGAGGGATTATTTGTTAAGATTGAGATGACCATGAGTCCAGATAGAGATACTGAGTTGGCTCATGAATAAATGAACTCCTTCAGGAAAGAGGACCCAGTGGGTGATCTAAATTTGTAAGTACTCAATTTACAAATGGTATTTAAAATCCATGAACTCACCAAGGACTGAACATACAGAAGATATCCAAGGATGGTCCTAGGAACTTTAGAGATCAAGATAATGAAGAGAAACATGAAGAAAATAAGCTGAGTACATGAAGGATTTTACTCATAATTGACTTTGCTGCTGCTGCCAAGTCGCGTCAGTCGTGTCCGACTCTGCGACCCCATAGATGGCAGCCCACCAGGCTCCTCTGTCCCTGGGATTCTCCGGGCAAGAACACTGGAGTGGGTTGCCACTTCCTTCTCCAATGCAGGAAAGTGAAAAGTGAAAGTGAAGTTGCTCAGTCATGTCCGACTCTCAGCGACCCCATGGACTGCAGCCCACCAGGCTCTTCTGTCCATGGGATTTTCCAAGCAAAAGAGTACTGGAGTGGGCTGCCATTGCCTTCTCCATAATGGACTTTGAGTAATAGATAATTGAGTGGAAATTTGAGAAGTTATAGGAGATGTGGTTAGATTAGGAAATGTGTTCAGCTGTATGGAATGGCATTCAGAAATGATGTATGACCTGGGATTTGCTTCCTCTAGATACTGACATGAACAGGGATGTAAAGCATGGAACGATTTGTACTGCTGATTACCTGGACAGATTGTTGGAGTTATAAGGTTCAGGTAGATGGTTGGGGAGTGGGTTCTGGGGATCTTGCCAGAGCATACAGAACTTTGAATGACATAACATTCCATAATAGGATCGAGTCCAAACTTCACAATCTGGTAACACTCTAGTCCTTTAAACACATACCAGTTACAGCAAACTTCTGGTGATTCAGCAAATCAACCATCTTTGTTTTTTCTCCACGCTATTGCATAGGTATGTCCTCTTCCCTACCCTTCTCTGTTGGTTAAGATCATACGTGCCTTCAAAACTTGATGAAATGTCATCCTTCATGTAGACATTCTGAACTACTCCAGAAAGAATTAGATGCTATTTTCTAGGCACCATACTGAATTGTTCTAATACACCTGTCTTTCAGGGGATAAGAACATTTACATCCTGACTGTGGGACAAAATAGCTATTTTTAAATTAATATCATAATATGTAGCATTCAATATGGTTAGATGTACAATTGTTCCTTCTCTTTATTCTCTCATCTTTTCCAATACCTTCCAAATGTCATATGTTGTCAGATCTTCCGTCCCTTCCTTCCCCATCTCCTTTTCTCCCTCTCTCCCTTCATTCCTTTCTTCCATCTGTTTCTTCCTTTCCTTTATTACTCCCTCTTCCCCTCCCTCTCATCCGTCTCTGTTTCCATTCCTTTCATCTTTTGTTGAGCATGCATTTAATAAGTCACCTATTAAGACAGTGATTTGGTATTATTTCATTTACCTATGCTGAGCAAAATAAGACAAAATTGCTAACAAGAATTTTACATGCTAAGGAAGGAGGAAAATATATTATCAATTACAGCTTTTAACATTTCATAATCTGGTCCTTATCTGTCTGGTCTATCATGTATTCTACAATAAGAATAACTGATTCCAGTAAAACTGTTAAGCCCATTATTATTTAAGATCTCAAACCTAACTACTCATCCTCTTCCCACTCTAAGCACCTGCAATCAGGGTACAGGTACTGTATATAAAAGATTTGCACCACAGTCCTCTTTCCTTAAAGTTTTCTGTAACCTTCTTTAGGGTATCAGTGTATGGTGATCTCTCTTACCTGAAGTTTTTATTGTCCGTTTCCCTCATTTGGCACGTGGCATCTGCTACTCTATAATTCATTGCTTTGTGCTTTTTCTCCTGAGACTTTTCCAGATACTTTACAACTAAGATTGTGTTTGCAGAGATTTAACTTATCACAACTATTATGCACAATAGTTATTTAATACATTTCAGCTAAAATAATCTCAAACTAGACACAAATCAGTACATACATTTTTATATAAAGTTCAAAAAAGTCAAAATAATTTTTCTCTTTCTGTTATCAGTCAAGATAGTGATTATCCTTTAGGATAAAAGTAGCGATTACAGGCTAACAATGGGGGGCTTCCAGGATGTTGATTTTTAGTGTGTTGGCTTGTAAAAATTTATCAGGCTCTCTTTCTATATGTATACTTTTCTGTATGTATTATATAAAATTTAAACTATTTTAAAAGATAACATCCTAAAATTATTATGAAATTTATTTTACAAAAAACATTCACCACTGTGAGATAGAAAAGTGGACAAAATATAAGGTTCCATAATACCTTATCATGTAAGGATTCTTCTAGATTCTTTCTGAAAGTTTCTGATTCTTGAATTAAAACGTTCTACAGAAAAGGAAATATAAACAGATAAATAATTAATAAACTAAAGAGAAAATCACAACGTGTAGATTAATTTTATATGACTTAAGAATTTTCTTTGATCCCTTCCTTGGCACCATTTATTTTTTGGTTTCCATGGAAACTAAGTTTCAATGGAATCTTTAAACAAGACACTTGAACATTTTTAGAAATACATAATTCAAATGGGAAGTGTCATTTTGTCACAGTTGGATTGACAAATAACTATTAAATTTTAAACTGTTTTTGTTGACCACTTCTTAGTATTTTTAAAATTTGAAATAATCAGTTTACTCTTTAAATGAGAAAAAGTGAATAAAAAGCAAAATATTAGCCAAAGCTGTCATAGAGAAGAATTCAGGTGAACTCATTTTTATTACCTGAAGAAAGAAAAATTTAAGATCATATTTTAGAGATTCAATTTCTGAACCTTTATTTCATATATAGAATGAATGATTTCTAATCATGATTAAATTATTAAATAAAAATAAAATTTAGCTATTTAAAAATTAATGTTACATGACATGATGTATAAATAACTTGCATGACAGATTTTTAAAAATCCTTGCCATAAAGTATTACTATTTTAAAAATCTTTGTATTTTTCTTATAGCATTACAAAGCATGATTTACAATAATGCATACTTTTAAAATTTATATAGTAAAATTAGAGTAAGAGTTTGGTAACTGGCATGCACTTGGAACTGAATTGGAAGAACATATGCCTTATGACTTGATGGGTAAACTCATCAAATTTCTTTAACATTTTTTTGAAACATTTTTCCTGTTTTGGTTTACTGTATGGAGCAGGGGGAAATATCTAGTTTAAGTAGTGATTGACATTCAATCTAAATTTCCAGAATGATTTATCCACCTTGGTTTTAATCCCTACCTTTTTTATACCATGGAACTGGCAACCAGCTGACACAACTTGTTGATTTGGTAGTTGCCAACTATTAATGAGACATATAAATTGTGAGTGAAAATGCAGATTGTACAAAAGCCCGTTTTTGGAAATAATATGGCTGAAAGTACTGCATTTCTAAATTCTGTGGTGAGACTGACACTGGCTTTATTGGTGATATAAACTCACTCACATTTTGGCTTTTAGATTAGTAGCAGATTCAGATACGTGAAACATTTGAATGGTGTATATCTAAAACACTATTTTTTGTCTTAATGTTTTTTGCATACCAGGTGAGAAATAAATGAAACACTTTCATCACAAAAGCATACCACATTTCGATATGTTTGTCTATATGATCATGCTACACATATTATATAATATGTAACTTTTTTTACTCACTTAAAAATTGATCTTACATATTCTTATAGAAGCTGTTTGTTCACTTTTAAGATGTATCAGGCTCCTTTCAAATTAAAGAAAGTAAATGGATCCTCTGACCAATACTATGATTGCAGCAGAGCAGAAAACAAGCATGATCATAAGAATATAGCTAATAATCATGCGATTCTACTATTGATCATTTTACCTTCTCTTCTAGAGCAGCCATCCGTTCCTTTAAATGTAGCTGTAAGCGTTCATTGGATTCTGTCAGAAGTCTGTCCACAGTATCAGATAATCTTTTGTTGTCTCCTCATTCATTTTTTCTCTTTGCCTAGCCTTATATCCAAATAAATAAATTTAACGTAAGAATCATTTAAAAATTATTTGGGTTTGTTTTCATATTTTTTCTAGTTTAAATATTGGATTTAATTTTATGTTCATTTTGATTAAATTGGCAGAAGATCTTTTTTAATGCACAGGGCATATCCATATGATTTTAAATCTAACCCATAATCAAGAAAGGCACTCATTTCTTATATGTAGAGTATAAATCCATAAACTGAGGCTTGAGAGGGATGGCTCTTAAAATACATACTCTTTGAAGTTCTTGATTTTTCTCTTCGAGTTGACCTTCGAGATGCCTCATCCGTTCTTCAATGTTTCCATGTCTTTCTTCAGCCTGTTAAGAAATATGAAGAATGCATCTGACACGTAAGATGTGGTTAAGACTTTTCCTCTAAATAAACTGAAATAAAATGTAAAGCAAGCTACTACCAACTGCAAATGTAGTTTTCAAAAAATAAACTTTCTTTCAACAGGCAGCTGAACAGCATTGCTTGAAATGTGTCAGCTACAAAGGCCTGTCACATCCAAGCATCAGCAAAACATTGGAGTTATTTATGAGCAATGAGATCAGCCAAATGTAACATGCAGACTGTGCATGGTTTGAACACAAACCTGCCATTGTCCAATCTTAAGCTCCTGAAGCACTCAACTGCACAGATGGTCGATTATCAATAAATAAAAAGTAACAAAATTTTTAGAAATGAAAAGAAAAAATTAGATGAATTCTATTTAGCAATAGAAAGTAAAGTCCAGTAGGACTACCTTCCTACGTATGGAGATCATTTCTTGTAGTTTAGCTTCCATAACATATTGATAATCATCAGATGAGGTAGAAGAGGTTGGATCAGACTAACAAGTCAAGGAAAAGGAGAGGGACAAAATTGAAAAATCAGAACTAAAGACACTGACACTGAACAGAACATAGCACAGAATGCTTAAAAGAAAAGTGTGACAGCAAATTTAATACTTTAATAAATAGAATTTATGTGGAAAGAACTACACTGATATTTGGTGAACATGATGCAGTTGATGGTTGTAAGTGGAAAACAATGATATGCTCAAATAAAAAGCTACCAACCTAAGGTATGAAAGGTTAGTGATGGCTGGCGATGAAAGATTACTACAGAACGAATTAAAGCAACTCTGAGAGAGTCATGTAATAGTTGGAATTATGGGAAACCAAACACTAGAATATGTTTCTGATACACTGTCAAAGTTTTGTGTTTTGGTTTGTTATATTACTCAAAAATAATGGAAACAGTGTACCTCAATGTTGAGGAGTAGGCCAAGGCAATGATCTCAGGTGAAATAAATTTGGAACAGTATTTATTATAAACCCAACTCTGTAGAAATCAGAGAAGAAGCTAAGCTATGGGGTTAATTATTATGGGGTTAATTAATAATTGGAGTATTCTCCAATTCGAGCAGGATTGAGTTTCCTCAGCAACAGTGGCAAACTTACAAAATGACTTCTGGTCTCTGAATATACCCTGTGGTTGTAGGTGTAAAGCCTTAGTATCTCCTCTTAGACACAGCCTTAATTTGACATTTTAAATGAAAATGATTAAAGGTCCTCAAATTACCAAAGTGACAGTAGTGTGGTGAGGACAAGAATGCTTATGGTGAACTTTCCTGAATGACACAAGGGGCCACCCCAAAACGGATTCTGCATTGATTTGTTGCTATGGAAACTAAAGAGTGCCCATAAGTGGAAAGGCGGCACAGTGCCTTTGTGAGCTAATGTCTGCCCAGTCACAAGGTTAGTTACATGTCTTGGAGGTGAATGTCAGGTAACCACAGATGCAGAGTGTTTAACACATGACATTGCTGATAGCTGAATTGTATTAGTATGTTATGCACAGATCACATGTAAACTTACATCAACATTTAATCATAATTACAAGTTAAATAATCACAACAGCCAAAGTACCTTATGTCAGGATAAACAACATTTAACTCTAGAGCATATTCTATTACATTTTATAAGTTTATTCTAAAACAGAGAACTTACTTTATGTAAATATGAGACTATATATAAATATGTCATGCAGTACCTGTAAAGAAATAGTGACCTATTCATGTATTGGTTCATATGCATATGTACTATTTTATGCAACAAATTCCAATTTAATCTATAAAATGAACATTTATCATTTAACTGATGGGCTTATGTGAATTATAACTCAACATTTACATTTTGTAAGATTTTCATTCTGATATTCTTATTTCATAAAATGGCAAAGTAATGAAGAAAGAAGAAATAAGCAATTTCTTTCCCCAAATCTCCAATCAGAAGCAATACAAAATGCTACCATAGTCTTCAAATGCTACAAAACAATTTTATAATATTATTTAAAATTTATAATTCAATTATTAATACTGTATATAGGTCAAAATATTGCTGAAATGATATACTTTAAATTCTTAAACAGATTTGTAATCTCTCAAAATTAAATTTTAACAAGTAATGTTATGACAATTAGTCAGGTGATTGATTCAAGGTAGTCAAAGAATGAACTTTTCTATTTGCAAAACTGTTCACTCCAATACACAAGTAGAGTTAGTATATCTTTCAAAGGTCCTTAAAACTGCTAGCTGTTTACATCTTAACTACTGAAAACACACCAAACATTGTGAAACTTCACTTCAGATACTAAACAAGAATTTTGTCATGTTTAAATCACTATGTTTTGTTGATACTTTTTATTGGTACTAAAAATGGATGAAATACCTTATGAAATTCAAGATGAATTATGTCCTTGCTGAGGGAATATGCATTTTAATTAAAGAAGTAAACATCACAAATCAAAAGATTGGGAGTCCAAAATGTTTATTAGTTGTGTATTCACTCACCGAAGCCAAATTTTTCATTTTATCCCTAGCCACCAGCATTGAAAACTTTTGACTTTCTGAAAGCCTTAAATGAGCTTTAGCTACCTATTTTTACACAGACGCACACACATACATACATACATACTACCAGCAGAAGAAAAGACTGTCCTAACAACCAAACAGTAAATTCAGACACATCTCTAAACAAGCACTGGATAAATGTGCAAGCACTACTGATTTATGTTCATCTGAGCCCGAGGAAGACTGCAATTTAAGGAAATGATGTAAATACTAGAGTCATGCAAACACAGTCTGCAATTTTATGATTCCTTGATGGGATATAGGGCTTATCTTGGCTTGACTCCCTAATGTGACAAGACAATTTTCAAATGAGCTAAAGTTTTAGAAAAAATTACAGGAAGAAACACTTTTGAGAAGAATGTGAATATGTTTGGAAATGGAAAAGGAATTAAAATTAAAAAGAGGAGGGCCAAAGAGAAGAAAAAATATATAGCAGATAATAAAAGAAAAAATGCATACAGACCAAATAAAATATATGAAAGATTGTTAACAAAATCATTCAAAACATAGGATAGAGAGTCTAGATTTAAATTAAGCGTACATCATAAATTAGTGAGAAGTCAAAAATATTATGAAGTAAAAAAGACTACGGAGATCAATGCTGCTGCTGCTGCTACTGCTAAGTCACTTCAGTCGTGTCCGACTCTGTGCGACCTCATAGAAGCTAGCCCACCAGGCTCGCCATCCCTGGGATTCTCCAGGCAAGAACACTGGAGTGGGTTGCCATTTCCTTCTCCAATGCATGAAAGTGAGAAGTGAAAGTGAAGTCGCTCAGTCATGTCTGACTCTTAGCGACCTCATGGACTGCAGCCTACCAGGTTCCTCCGTCCATGGGATTTTCCAGGCAAGAGTACTGGAGTGGGGTGCCATTGCCTTCTCCGACGGAGGTCAATAATAGTAAGGTATTGAAAATAAATGGGTATGGAAACAATGAACAACTAAAGCTGGTTTTAGAGACAGTCCCTTTAGGTCTTGAGAACAGAAGATAAGAAAATGCTTAAAAATTATTTTAGCCATCAAACTTGGGAGAGCAAATGAAAGATTGGAAGACTGATCTTCAAATGTTATAAAAGGGTTACAAGCAGAGGGAGTACACTGAAAATAAAATCTCAGGACCAGAGGAGCATGAATAAGGATTAAATATGGCCATCTGACAACTATATTTCTGAAATAATGTGCTGATATACAGCCAGTCAGTAGAGAAAATAGCAAAAAGCACAAGCAGAGTGAATTCTAGCAGCTTCACACATTTTAAGAGAGAGAAAACTGCTCAAAAGGGAGGAAATCTAAAGGTCTAGATGAAGTAGAATTTTAGTAATGTATTATTAGGTAGGAGTAAACTGAGGAAATACTTTGGGTGCATAAATGAATATAGGTATCAAATATGATTTCAATACAATTAAATGGAGGGCAAGACAGATGAGATACCTACTTTAAGTTATTTTTAAACTCTAAATTAAGGATTTTTAGTCAGACACAACTGAAGCGACTTAGCATCAGTAGCAGCAGCAGGGATATTTAATTAAAGCCTCATTTGTCAAGTATTATGTTTTAAATTATGCTTAATTCTCAATCAATTAGAGGTTAATTTGGGGCAAATTTGCTGAATTTTAAATTGTGTTTTGGGGAGAGAGATTCTAGGCTTTCTTGTATTTTACTCACACAATTTTGATGACTATTTTATACTAAAATATCACAAAAGTTACTTTTATTATTTAACCACTTGCCTAACTCCTTCTAAAATATTTCAATTCAATAAGATAACTATAAAAATCCTTTATATTCCTCAGATGAAAAGCCTAATACACGTATCTTAATCCATATTGCAGTAATTTAAAATGTGCTTCCAAAAAAATAGACTACTACTAATCTGTGTGTACTTTTTATATAATTTCAAGAATATTTCTCAAATTAAATAAATTTATATTTATTTTAGAAAGCATACATTTCTGAAACTGCCATAATGGTTTATGGTACTCTGATCTATGACTATAGATCCACATTGTATCACTCTAATCAGACAAAAATTCTATTCAGCTACTTAGTCCAGTAACTCTAGAGACACCCAACTATTCCAATACTTTCTACTTTGTCAACTATTTGTCCTTTCACTATCTGATTAACTACCCTATTTTAATGAACAGGCATCAGTGTACTGTTCTTTCTGATCATTTGCTTTTTCTGAAAGCAACAATGTATGCCTACTTTGCTGCATCAGTTGTTTTGGATAATCACTAATATCAGAGTTTATCATTTGCAGTTCATACATCTATCTGAGCCATTTACTACAATGGCATGAAAAAAAGCTTCCATGACCTAGGAGCCTGGCAGGCTATATAGTCCATGGGGTCGCAAAGAGTTAAGACATGACTGAGTGATGAACACTTTCACTTTTTACCAACAATGTTTAAACATGTCAAACATGTGTACATTTTTGAATTGATATTACAATTTAAACATGCTTTTAGTGACAAAATCTGGACTTTTATTCTAGTGACATGCATATACATTTTGAAGCAATTGCCATTTCCATTTAACTGTGAAAGGTAAGAATAGTCATTTGGGCTTCCCTGGTGGCTCAACTGGTAAAGAATCCACCTGCAATGCAGGAGATCTGGGTTCAATCCCTGGGTTGGGAAGATCCCCTGGAGAAGGGAAAGGCTACGCACTTTAGTATTCTGGCCTAGAGAATTCCATGGACTATTCCATGGAGTTGCAAAGAGTCAGACACGACAGAGCAACTTTCACTTTCAATTTACAACATTATAATGGTTGCTAAGTTCTAAAATAAGCAAATATTTACAGAATTTAATGTCCATAATGGAGCAGTTAATTCTGAACATTCTTCAGAATATTATTGATTTTATTGGTTCAGAAGAAATTTCAACTATTAAATCATTTTCTGTATTTAATACCTTTAGATTTTTCAGCTCTACAAATCTAATTTTCAACCTCTAACAAACTTTTTCAAACCTAATCAGAAGGAAATCAACTGCTTATGATACTTCCTGTATTTTAAAAACTGTACAATTTATATTAAGCTTACTAAATTATTATGTCTCATGTATGTCCATGTTAAAAATATCATTATGTTTTTATATTTGGTGATTATTCTTATGTACAAATATTGCCATGGAAAATTAGCTATAAGAACTAGAAACTTTATTTTTGCTAATGTTTAATAGGCAAAGAAATAATCACATTCATTTATCAATCATTCATTTCAACATAAATAAGATATATGGAATACAAAAAGTCATCTAAACAACAGACCAATATAACATAAACTCCATAAAGCCTAAAGAAAATCTTTATAGAGTCCATCTGGATTACTAGTCATTTCTATAAGTACTAACATCTGTAGGCTGACCAGTTGTTTTATTGTAGTACCTTTGTCAGGGCTGCGATTCTCTGAGCCAGTTCAGCCTCTACTTCAGGTAAGGTCTCAGCTTTTCTCATAGTTTGCTGCAACTTTTGCTCAGCCAGCTCAAGACGCTCTTGTAACTGTCTATTCTTCTCTTCCATCTGAACCAGGGATGAAAAAAGAGACACTTAAACTGTCACAGTTAGGAGAGCAAACACCAGTCACTAGGGGCTGTGGGCTTCAGCCTTTATCCTAGAGTTAAAATCAGCTACTACTACCACATGTTTTCATATATTGCTTATCAATATTCCTTAATAAATTTAGCACATAAAAATGAAAACCTTTTACCAACAATAGCAAAAAGAAATGAAGTTAATAGTGAGAATTAACTTGGACAAGTGAGATACAACTTAGTTCTTAAACATCAAATGTACTATAATAGCAATTGACAGAAAATCTTAACATTAGCTACAGTAGGAGAGGGAACGGATCATCATGATTGAGAGTTCAGGCTCTAAAGATGAAGTTGGCTAACTTTTTCTGCTAAGGACCAGATAGTAAATACTTCAGGCTCTGTGCACCACAAAGTCTCTGATCCAACTATTCAATTCTACTATTGTAGCACAAAAGCAGTCAGAGATGATGATTAAATGAATGGGTACAGTTATGTTTCAATAAAACTATACTTGTAAAACAGCCATAGTTTTGGCATGTGGGCTGTAGTTTGCCCATTCCTTCTCCAGAGCCGGATAGACCTAGGCTTCCATTATTGACACTGCAATTACTGTATGTGTGACCCTGGGAAAGCAGTCATGTTCTCTGAACCTGAGTTTCCTTATATAATAAATGTACTTACTTTACTCTCAGTAAAATAACTGTATAATAATTATTATCCTTTACACTATAATAATTGTACATACAGGTGGTGGTTGGATTTAAGTGAGGTTTTATATATACATATATATGTGTGTGTGTGTATATATATATATATATATAAATAGGTTAGCACAGTTTCTGGTTCATGTCCAGCATTTCTATTATTTTTAAGACAACTTTCTAGATTATATACTGAAAATCACATCTATTTAGTTAGTGTGATTCTAAATTGCAGAGAATAATTTGTTGTTAAGGAATACCATAGTTTACGTGCTCCATGTTTTGTGAGAATGGTGAGAACACATACAGACCAGAAGGAAACCAAGGTGGAGATACTGAACCTGCCGTAGGATGGCCTCTTTATTTGCTAGCTCATTTTCTAGTTTGTCATTCATGTCATGTATGGAGGTAGATTCTCTCTGAGCACTGAGGTAACGCTTCTCAAGGGTCGTGATTCTTTCTTCCATGTCTTCCTTCTGTGCCATAGCCTAAAATGAAAGTAACTTAAAAATCAAATCAGATTCTCAGTTTATGTATTGTCTTATTATCATTTAAATAAAATAGTAAGATATTAAAAAAACTGTTGCTTTCTTGAGGTAAATTTCATTCTTTTCTTTTCATAAGCGGGATGCAGGATTTCATATGTGTTTTCTTAGCTTATCTATCAGAATTCTTACATCTTGGGTTAGCAAAAATCATTGTCTCTTTGAGAATGCAACAAAGTACATTTTAAATCTCCCTACTGCACAACTGGTATTCTTAGAAAAGAAGTGGCAAAAAAATTAGCTCGTTATACAGTAGAGATAAGTTCAAATATGGATAGAGTTACAAACCATAAAATTGGCACAATAGTACCTATAGTTTCAAATTGCATAGGAATTTGCAAATGAGGATAATAAATATCATCATCAGAAGAATTAATACAGTGAAAATGAGTGTACTACCCAAAGCAATCTATAGATTCAATGCAATCCCTATCAAGCTNCTGATTCATGTCAATGTATGGTAAAACCAATACAATATTGAAAAGTAAAAAAAAAAATTAAAAATAAATAAATATCATCAGTATCCTTATCTTCATGTATAAGTAAGAATAATTCAGTCGTTAAAAGATAAGGCAAAAATGAAATAAAAAGTAAACGAGTCACACTCACAAATGAATTGACAAATTTACTTTGGAACTTAACCATTTCCCTTGTTTCACTGGAATATGATATATTTCAATTAAAAAAGAATTTAGAGACTTCAATGAACACAGATCTCTGGGGAAAAATCAACTATTGGTGCAAAAGGAGCACTAATTCTAAATACTATATATAAATATAATATTAAATATTACATTAAGCAATAATTTTAAACCACATAATTGACAGATAACATGGACATAATTTTATCTTCCAAAGAGCCTAGATGATAATTTATTAATAGGTAGATAACCTGATATTTGAGATATTGGGGGAAATCAGCTACAGAAGTGAACACCTTGGGCTTGGTGTGCTGCTAAGTCGCTTCAGTCATGTCCGACTCTGTGCGACCCCACAGACGGCAGCCCACCAGGCTCCCCATCCAAGGATTCTCCAGGCAAGAACACTGGAGTGGGTTGCCATTTCCTTCTCCAATGCATGAAAGTGAGAAGTGAAAGTGAAGTCGCTCAGTCGTGTCCGACTCGTAGCGATCCCATGGACTGCTTGGTGTGGTTTTCTGATAATTCAGAAAACGCTTTTACATGTTGGTGGTTTAGTCTCTAAGTTGTGTCTGACCCTTGTGACCCTATGGACTATAGTACACCTTGGGTTTGGTGTGCTGCTAAGTCGCTTCAGTCATGTCTGACTCTGTGCGACCCCACAGACGGTAGCCCACCAGGCTCCCCATCCCCGGGATTCTCCAGGCAAGAGCACTGGAGTGGGTTGCCATTTCCTTCTCCAATGCATGAAAGTGAGAAGTGAAAGTGAAGTCGCTCAGTCGTGTCCGACTCGTAGCGACCCCATGGACTGCTTGGTGTGGTTTTCTGATAATTCAAAAAACGCTTTTACATGTTGGTGGTTTAGTCTCTAAGTTGTGTCTGACCCTTGCGACCCTATGGACTGTAGCTGTCAGGCTCCTCTGTCTATGGAGTTCTCTAAGCAAAAAGGCTGGAGTGGGTTGCCATTTCCTTCTCCATTTTTGTGTAAAAAGCCTAAAACTGAGGAGATGGCAGTAGTTCCCATATTACTATCAAGGTCTCTTTAATCACTTGTTCCTAACCAGTCTCTGTTACTCTCCTACAGGCAGAATCTATCCTAACACACCCACAGACTCTTTGCGATCCCATGGACTGTAGCCAACCAGGCTCCTCCGTCCATGGGATTCTCCAGGCATAAGTACTGGAGTAGGTTGCCATTTCCTTCTCCAGGGCATCTTCCCAACCCAGGGATCAAACCCAAGTCTCCTGCATTGCAGGCAGACGCTTTAACCTCTGAACCACCAGGGAAGCCCTCCAAAAGAAATAGAAGCCCTTAAATGGGCAGCCTTTCATCATTCTGAACTTCCCTCATCAACACCTGGAAATTTAACCACATCCACACATTCTTAACTTCTACCTTTCATTTTAGAACAGGTGTTCTGCCTTCCCTCAAAGTTCACTCATTGTATGTTTTCTGGCTTTATGCTTTTTCTATTGTAGAGATCTTGATCACTTTTTTCTCTTGAATTTTCAAGCTGATAGTAGAGGTAAATCTCAAAACAATAGCTGAAATAATGAAACAGGCTTATAAAAGTTTTGGTATACATTAAAGGTGGAGGGCAGAGGGAAAAGACATGATTCAAAGAAAATAAAAATAAAAAAGATAAATCATTTGCTTGACCACTGTCCATAACTGAATTCAAACTATGAAACCAAACTGTTGGAAAGGATGGGAAGATTCATCATAGCTCTAAAAATTAGTAAGCAAATTAATTAATATTAATAAAATCCTAGAGAAAAAAAAAGCTGTTCAAAAGAAAATATTATTATTGAAAACCACTACTTAGATTTTTTATGGAAACTATTTACATAGTCATAATAATGATGAACATAATAAAGAGTCAGACATGCCTGAGCACACACACACACATTCACACCTGTCTCTTATACANTCTTTGCCCTGCTTCATTCTTCATTCCAAGGTCAAATTTGCCTGTTACTCCATGTGTCTTGACTTCCCACTTTTGCATTCCAGTCCCTTATAATGAAAAAAGACATCTTTTTTGGGTGTTAGTTCTAAAAGATTCTGGACAGAGGGGAGATCAAGTCATAAGTCAACAGGAAAATGGTACTGATGAGCCTATTTGTAGGGCAGGAATAGAGACACAGACATAGAGAACAGATCTGTGGACACAGTGGAGGAAGGAGAGGATGGGACGAATCAAGAGAGTAGCACTGAAACATACATTATCATATGTAAATGTCCCCTGGAAGGACTGATGCTGAAGCTGAAACTCCAACCACCTGATGCAAGAAACTGACTCATTTAAAAAGACCCTGATGCTGGGAAAGATTGAAGGCAGGAGGAGAAGGGGATGACAAGGATGAGAGGGCTGGATGGCATCACCAACTCAATGGACATGAGTTTGGGTAAACTCCGGCAGTTGGTGATGGACAGGGAGGCCTGGCGTGCTGTGATTCATGGGGTCACAAAGAGTCAGACATGACTGAGTGATTGACTGAACTGACTTGAAAATAGATAGCCAGTGGGAAATTGCTGTATAAGCTCAGCCTGATGCTCTGTGACATACCACCTGATGCAAGAAACTGACTCATTTAAAAAGACCCTGATGCTGGGAAAGATTGAAGGCAGGAGGAG
Organism: Aepyceros melampus; assembly: GCA_006408695.1. Lineage (NCBI taxonomy): Eukaryota > Metazoa > Chordata > Mammalia > Artiodactyla > Bovidae > Aepyceros > Aepyceros melampus. The sequence goes on from SJXQ01001180.1 coordinate 44,368, forward strand.
AAGGGGATGACAAGGATGAGAGGGCTGGATGGCATCACCAACTCAATAGACATGAGTTTGGGTAAACTCCGGCAGTTGGTGATGGACAGGGAGGCCTGGCGTGCTGTGATTCATGGGGTCACAAAGAGTCAGACATGACTGAGTGATTGACTGAACTGACTTGAAAATAGATAGCCAGTGGGAAATTGCTGTATAAGCTCAGCCTGATGCTCTGTGACAACCTAGAGGGGTAGGATGTGGTGGAGGATGGAAGGGAAGATCAGGAGAGAAGACATATGTATACTTATGGCTGATTCACAGTGTGGTATGTCAGATATCAACTGCCATAAAGAAGTGAACAGGAGGCCAGTGTAGCCGGGGTGAGGGAAGAGAGGAAGTCAGAAGATAAGGGAAGTCACATCATGTAGTGGGCATGCTTAGCTGATCAGTCCATTTCTACTCTTTGCCATCCCGTGGAGTGTAGCTCGCCAGGCTCCTCTGTCCATGGAATTCTCCAGGCAAGAGTGCTGGAGTGGGTTGCCATTTCCTACCCCAGGGATCTTCCCAAACCAGGGATTGAACCCACAGCTCCTGCAGCTCCTGTTACTACCACACCACCTGGGAATCCCCCTAAATCATGTAGAGTCTTGTGGTAAATAGGAAACATTTGCAGAGTTTGGAGCATATGATTAACATGTCACATCTAGGTTTTAAAAGTCACTGATTCATGCTATGTTAAAAAATAGTAAGAGCCCAGGAGAGAAGCAGAGAGCCTTGGAAGGCATCTGACTACAATAATCCAGGTGAGAGATGATAGTGGTTTAGAGCAGAGTGCTAACTGGAGGTGGTGAGAAGTGGCAGATTTTAGGCATATTTTGAAAATAGAACAAACAGAATTTCTTTACAGTTTGATGTGCAGTATGAGACATAGGTGGCTCAGCTGGTAAAGAATCTGCCTGCAGTGTGGGAGACCTGGGTTTGATCCGTGGGTTGGGAAGATCCCCTGGAGAAGGGAAAGGCTACCCACTCCAGTATTATGGCCTGGAGAATTCCATGGACCGTATAGTTCATGGGGTCACCACGAGCTGGATAATACAGAATGACTTTCACTTTCGCTTTCATGAGACATAGGGAAGACCTGAGAGTAATTCCAAATTCCTTAGATTGAGCAACTGGAAATCTGAGACTTGCATCATCTGAGATAAAGCAGATGCAGGGCATTTTGGAGGGGATTTTCAAAAGATAAGTTTTTTACATTTTAAGGTTCAATGTCTTTTAGATATATTAGTGGAAATAGATGTTTAATAGGCAGGTGAATATATATGATTGGTTGTAGGGTCTGAACTAGAAGTAAATATTTATAAGTCATTCACACACAGATAGCATTTATGATATACAGTTGATTGAAATCACTGAAAGAAAAGATGGAGGACTAAACCCTGGATTATCCCAACATTAAGAATTCAAGAAGAAAACAGGAAGTAACTCTAAATAATCTATAAAAAACACTGAACTACTGTGCTGTACATCTGAAATTAATATTAATATAATATTTGCATCAACTATATATTAGAGCAAGGTCTGACCATGAGAATGTAATCTTTCTGGAATCTGAAGAAGTCTTGGAAAGTATTTAGGAGTTTCCATTTTATGGGAATAGGAATTTAAAGCAAATTTAATGTAACTCTCAGGAAAAAATACTCTCATGAACATGAATATTGGATACTTTTAAAAAAATCAAGAAGAATATGATCTAGGAAAGGAGACTGAGACAGAATAACTGGTGGGGTAACAGAAAAACAGAGAGTATACTTTCCCATACTGCAAATGAAAAATAAAAATGAATCTAGAAGGAAAGAGTAAATTAAACAGCTCTGCATGCACGCAGGTACGCTCAGTCGCTCAGTCATGTCCGACTCTCTGTGACTCCATGGACTGTAGCCCACCAGGGTGCTCTGTCCGTGGGATAGTCCAGGTAAGAACACAGGAGTAGGTTGACGTTTCCTCCTCCAGGTGATCTACCCAAGGATCCAACCCTCATCTCCTATGTCTCCTGCATCAACAGGGATATTCTTTACCCCTCAGCTCTCTAGGAAGCCCCGAACAACTATGACGTTAACTCAAACAGGGCTGAGCACTGGTCACTTTATTTAGCAATATAAAATCATTGATGATGGTAACAGGAGATGTTCCTGGGCAGGGATGGAGCAAAGACCTTCCTGGGGTAGGTTTATAAAGAAAGCAATTGTGGACAGTGAGTAGACCACTATTTTGAAGAACTTTGCTACACAGGGGAGTAAAAAATGAAGCAATAGCTGATTGTATGCTGCTGCTACTGCTGCTAAGTCACTTCAGTCGTGCCCAACTCTGTGCGACCCCATAGACGGCAGCCCACCAGGCTCCCCCGTCCCTGGGATTCTCCAGGCAAGAACACTGGAGTGGGTTGCCATTTCCTTCCCCGATGCATGAAAGTGAAAAGTGAAAGTGAAGTCGCTCAGTTGTGTCTGACTCTCAGCGACCCCATGGACTGTAGCCTTCCAGGCTCCTCCGTCCATGGGATTTTCCAGGCAGGAGTACTGGAGTGGGGTGCCATTGCTGATTGTATACGTAGGACCAAAAGAGAATTTCTTTTAAGTTGAAGAACTTAGTGTGTTACAACAATGGGATATATGAAGAAAAAAAATTGAAGACCAAGGACAGGACAGTAAGAATTGCTGGAGAAGGACATGTGGCTAAGGGGATTTGCTGATGGCTCAACAATAAAGAATCCACTTGCAATGGAGGAGACGCAAGAGATGTGGGTTCAATCCCTTATGGAGAAGGGCCCTTGGAGGAGAAAATGGCACCCCACTCCAGTACTCTTGCCTAAAAAATCCCATGGACAGGGGAGCCTGTCACATTGCAGGCCAAAGGGTCACAAAGAATTGGACACAACTGAACTCGAGTATGCCCACCTGACCAGATGACTGGGAAACACTGACATTGGTGTAACAAAGTTTTCTTTGCCCGAGGTCTTTTTTTTGAAGTTCTTAAAGGCTTATGCGTCTGTCTAAAAAGCTTTCATGCTTCTAGATACCTGGTCAGATTTCAGACTTCAGAAATAGTCGTATATTTCCAAATTCATGAAATCATGTAGTTTTCAGTGATACCTTTTTCACCCGTGTTCATTTTTAATATTTATATACTTGTTACACTATTTATCTTGGCTCCTCCTTCTCACAAGCTATGTGACTTTAGAGTCAATAATCCTTGCTCTGTAAATCTCACAGGGTTATTACAGAGATCAAATAAAACCACTATTTAAAAGCACTTTTGGAAACTGTAAAGGGCTTTACAGAAGTTATTTATCTTGTTCTTATTGGCATGTAGCCGTTTCGTTAATGAGGTTTATGGATAACTTTGAAGAATAGTCTGCCTATCTTTATAAGTCCAGAGCCACCATTAGGGAATATTTTTCAGAATACTCATCTTGGCATGTGCAATTCTCCTGTGGATTAATAAGATTTTTGGTCACACAAATTTAGGAAACACTGAATAGTATTAACATGTAGTACTGGGGAATTTGAATAAATACTACAGTAAAGATAACAGTTCAAAATTGTATAGCATAATATATCTTAATATTCTCATCCCCAAGAAATCTCTTTTTTTAGGGAAATGGGTTCTATAAAACACCCATTAAATTTCTGGAGAACTACTGTTTTATGAGAAATATTAAGATGGATAAACCCTACCAAAATGAAGAATAAAATTAGGTCAATATATATCTTAATATTCTCACCCCCAAGAAATCTCTTTTTTTAGGGAAATGGGTTCTATAAAACACCCATTAAATTTCTGGAGAACTACTGTTTCATGAGAAATATTAAGATGGATAAACCCTACCAAAATGAAGAATAAAATTAGGTCAATTGCAGAACATCTGAATGATAGACTTAAAAATTCTCCTGAATTGGCTTAAAGATCAGACAAAACAATGCCGAGGAAGGCAAAGTACTTGTTCTTCTTTATATCCCTATATGAAAGCAGAGTCCTTGGTGCAAAATAGGCACTCAAATTATACCAATAGGACAGAGGGAGATTAACAAACTTTCTGTCAAACTCTTGTGAATCAGTCAGCCTTTTAAAGTCTGAAATTATCCTGCTTCAGCAAAGGTGTGTTTATCCTGCTTCCCCTGTATCTGGGCTAATGATACAAATGATACTAAATCTGTTATTAAAGATAGAGGAATCAATTTCACTTCCCATATATTAAAAGTATAGTGAAATATAAAAACCCAGTCACTGGATTCAAAGGATTTGTTTTGAACTTATTAAGTTCTCATACAACATTAGAGAGCTTCCTTCATAGCTCATAAAGAATCCACAGGTGATGCAGGAGACCCTGGTTCGATTCCTGGGTCGGGAAGATCCACTGGAGAAGGGATAGGCTACCCACTCCAGTATTCTTGGTGGCTCAGCTGGTAAAGAATCCACCTGCAATGTGGGAGACCTGGATCAATCCCTGGGTTGGGAAGATCCCCTGGAGAAGGGAAAGGCTACCCACTCTAGTATTCTAGCCTGAAGAATTCCATGTACTATGCTTTTGAACCTAGATAGTATATTCAAAAGCAGAGACATTACTTTGCCGACTAAGGTCCGTCTAGTCAAGGCTATGGTTTTTCCTGTGGTCATGTATGGATGTGAGAGTTGGACTGTGAAGAAGGCTGAGCACCGAAGAATTGATGCTTTTGGGCTGTGGTGTTGGAGAAGACTCTTGAGAGTCCCTTGGACTGCAAGGAGATCCAACCAGTCCATTCTAAAGGAGATCAGCCCTGGGATTTCTTTGGAAGCAATGATGCTAAAGCTGAAACTCCAGTACTTTGGCCACCTCATGTGAAGAGTGGACTCATTGGAAAAGACCCTGATGCTGGGAGGGATTGGGGGCAGGAGGAGAAGGGGACGACAGAGGATGAGATGGCTGGATGGCATCACGGACTCAATGGACATGAGTCTGAGTGAACTCCGGGAGTTGGTGATGGACAGGGAGGCCTGGCGTGCTGC
>SJXQ01001180.1:49440-180182 GCA_006408695.1 Aepyceros melampus
GAAGAGTTGACTCATTGGAAAAGACCCTGATGCTGGGAGGGATTGGGGGCCGGAGGAGAAGGGGACAACAGAGGATGAGATGGCTGGATGCATCACGGACTCAATGGACATGAGTCTGAGTGAACTCTGGAGGTTGGTGATGGACAGGGAGGCCTGGCGTACTGCGATTCATGGGGTCGCAAAGAATCGGACACGATTGAGCAACTGAACTGAACTGAACTGAACTGATGCTTCCCTGTAGCTCAGTTGGTAAAGAATCTCCCTGCAGGGCAAGAGACCCAGGTTCGATCCCTGGGTTGGGAAGATCCCCTACAGAAGGAAATGGCAACCCACTCCAGTATCCTTGCCTGGAAGATCTCATGGACACAGGAGCCTGGTGGGCTGCAGTCCATGGGATCGCAAAGAGTCGGGCACGACTGAGCGACTAAAACTTACTTACTTATGCAGTCCATAGAGTTGCAAAGAGTTGGACACGACTGAGCAACTTTCACTCACAACATTAGAAGATTTTTGCTTATTTTTGCCATTGCTTATAAAAGATGGCTTTTGGTTATAATCTTACTCTCCAGCTCAGCTCCTGTAAAGTTGATACAGGGTAACTTCCTGCATATGGATGAACCGTGAAACAGCCTAACCTTGCCTCTTCTGGGCTGTTTTCTAGCCAATCATAGACTTCTAGGCCACTCCAGCTTATATATGTAAGGCTATATTTGGACTCTCTATTTCCTGGGGGGTGCACCAATTCCAAAATGGCAAATTCATAAATCCCATCCTTTTGTTTGGCTCCAATGCTTTAAAATTCAATTGACGGATAAAAGGGAATTGTACACGTTATTGTAATGTTATTATGAGGAATTACATCACTGCATATGGGATCAACACACAGAAGAAACTCTTCTGCTAGAGTTGCACCTTTTCTGGCTCAGTCATGTCTGATTCTTTGTGACCCCATGGACTGTAGCCCACCAGGCTCCTCTGTCCATGGGATTTCCCAGCAAGAATACTGGAGTGGGTTGCCATTTCCTCCTCCAGGGAATCCTCTTACTCAGGGATCAAATCCAGGTCTGGAGTCTCCTGCATTGAAGCTGAATTCTTTACCACTGAGCCACCTGGAAGCCTGATTAAGAGGTAAAAAAAAAATTCAAGGATAATTACCTTTGAAACAGAGCAGAAACTGGAGCTTAACAATTAATAAAATAAGCCACAATTAAGAAAGAACTGAATTTTTGATGAATAGTTACTGAAAGTAGTTGACATGGGGTGAGGAAAGCATATAAAAATTGGCAAAATACAATTAATTACTGGAGATATCCTTACGGATGAGGGATTTCAGCTGTAACATAGTAGTGATCTTTCAAAGAATGGCCTTTGTGTTAATGGTCTTTTATAGTATTTTTAAAATAGATATGTAGTATATTCATAAGCCAAACATTTTAATGTATAGCTAATAGGTTTGTGTGAGACTATGTAGAATCTGCATATTACAGTATTTCATAATACAGTGCAATGGTATGAGGAAATAAAGCCCTTTTGTCATCACTGAGGAGCACGTTGCGCACAAAGCTATATTAACATTTTCTAAGTGCCCATTTTTGTTATTGGTGGTTCAGTCTAAAACAGTCTTGCATCACTCAAAATCCACAAAACCCTTAATTTTGGTAAAGGCACATTCCATATTTCATCTTTTATAAAACTTCAGTGTCCTCTATGCAGAGAATGCAACCATTAGACACCTAATTGCTAGATTTTTTTGTCTGAGTATGATTCTTGCCACTGATCCTTCATTTTGTTTTACATGTTCTTGGCCAAAGCTCTTCTGGCTACCTGGCAGGAATTAAAAAACTGAAAAAAAATGCAAACAAAATCTCTTTCTGATTTTATATTGACTCAGCTTGCACATTTATATTGACTGTTACCCAATTATTTTGTTGCATTTTATTAAAGAACAGTCATGAATTAATGTCAAATTCTAAGAGGAATGAATAATGAGAGCAGCGCTGTTGGAAAGGGAAGCAACAGCTCGGTTCACTGAGAGTGCAAAGTGGGGTGACAGCTTGATCCTTAATTTTGTTTTACATGTTCTTGGCCAAAGCTCTTCTGGCTACCTGGCAGGAATTAAAAAACTGAAAAAAAAATGCAAACAAAATCTCTTTCTGATTTTATATTGACTCAGCTTGCACATTTATATTGACTGTTACCCAATTATTTTGTTGCATTTTATTAAAGAACAGTCACGAATTAATGTCAAATTCTAAGAGGAATGAATAATGAGAGCAGCGCTGTTGGAAAGGGAAGCAACAGCTCGGTTCACTGAGAGTGCGAAGTGGGGTGACAGCAGAGATGCTGGAGAGGGGAGAAGAGGTCAGCCAGCTGGGAAAGGATCTCCTGTGGCGTGCCAAGGATGCACTGTGTGACCACTTGAAAGATCGGCCACCCAATTCACCCCGAGCTCTGAGAAGAACCAAGTGATCTCTTAGTTACTAATGAACAACAATATTAAAATGTATTGTGTCAAGTGTGACTGCTGGTTTGTAAGACTTCAGCTTCACACACACACACACACACAGACACACACACACACAAATATATACATGCTGCTGCTAAGTCGCTTCAATCGTGTCCAACTCTGTGCGACCCCACAGACGGCAGCCCACCAGGCTCCCCCGTCCCTGGGATTCTCCAGGCAAGAACACTGGAGTGGGTTGCCATTTCCTTCTCCAGTGCAGGAAAGTGAAAAGTGAAAGTGAAGTTGCTCAGTCGTGTCTGACTCTTAGCGACCCCATGGACTGCAGCCCACCAGGCTCCTCTTACTACTGCTGCTAAGTCGCTTCAGTCGTGTCTGACTCTATGTGACCCCATAGATGGCAGCCCACCAGGCTCCCCCGTCCCTGGGATTCTCCAGGCAAGAACACTGGAGTGGGTTGCCATTCCTTCTCCAGTGCAGGAAAGTGAAAAGTGAAAGTGAAGTTGCTCAGTCGTGTCTGACTCTTAGCGACCCCATGGACTGCAGCCCACCAGGCTCCTCAGTCCATAGGATTTTCCAGGCAAGAGTACTGGAGTGGGGTGCCATTGCCTTCTCCTGTATATGTATATATATATATATATATATATATATATATATATGTTCATATGTATGTATGTATATGTATATATATATATGAACATAAAAGTGCATAGTAAAATGTTGCAACTGAATTACATTTTTTACAGTGGGTAGCACACAGGTGGGTCCTTAGTGTTTGTGGATCCCAAGGCAAAAGAACAAAGAGGCTTTACATGCCATAAATCCAAATATGTAACAATTTTTTATTTGACAGTCAAATAAAAAAATCATCCTGCTAGCTTCTTTGAAGTACCTTTCACACTGACTTTTAGGCTAATTCTAATGAATAATTCTAATGAAGTTCCATAGCAGAGCTTAGTTACCCAGATATGGCCCTAGACTGCAGCCTGCTCTCTGTCTCTTCCCAGCCTCAGCTCCTTCCAGAATCCTGGGCTGCTTTATCTGCATAAACAGTGCTTCTAAAAACACATGTCCCTTAACCTCTTCTGAGGTCCAGGGATAGGAGCACTGGAGTGTGGGCAGAGACAGACGTTGTTCCTACGAAGAAACTCACAAGGGCTCTGGAGGGTAAGGTCTGTTTGATCTGAGAGTCTGGGCTGCTAGGAACTTGGCAGGCTGTCAAGAAGGGGTGTTGCTGTGATTCACACCTGTGCAACTTCTCCCTGTGCCCATCGTCAAGAGAGCGGCATGAGGGGCCAGAGAAAGACCCCACTCAACTGCAGACCCCTCTTGCCTAGGTTTAAAAACCATATACTCATAGCAGTCAAAATTAGTAAATGCCACTGTCTTGAAGCACCTGTTCAGACTTCCTACGAAGAAACTCACAAGGGCTCTGGAGGGTAAGGTCTGTTTGATCTGAGAGTCTGGGCTGCTAGGAACTTGGCAGGCTGTCAAGAAGGGGTGTTGCTGTGATTCACACCTGTGCAACTTCTCCCTGTGCCCATCGTCAGAGAGCAGCATGAGGGGCCAGAGAAAGACCCCACTCAACTGCAGACCCCTCTTGGCTAGGTTTAAAAACCATACTCATAGCAGTCAAAATTTGTAAATGCCACTGTCTTGAAGCACCTGTTCAGACTGAAAAAGAATATAACTAGGAGATTCTGGGGAAAAAAAAATTGAAGAATAAAAGCATACTCTTAAATAGAATGAAATAATTCTAGAAAACAAGTACATATGTATAATTATGAAAGATTAAAAGTTCAGAAAAAAATAATATTGGATTAGAATGACTTTTAAGAAACCAATAATAACACCTAGAGAAAGCATCCTGGCATGAAAGAACATGAGCGCACAGAGGAGATGAGAAGACCAAAGTTCTGGTCCTACTCTGGACAAATAAGCCACTTAATCTAAGCAGACCTCAATTTCATTGGCTATAAAATTAAGAAAAGGGAAAAAAATCTGTAACTGGTTCAGAAGTCTGATATGAGAAAAAAATGATAAATGGATATAAAGATGTAGTACAAACGATTTGTTAAAAAATACCTAATCAAGATGCTTCCACATTTAAAATCCTTCCCATTGCTCTGAAAATAAAACCGCAGCGAACAAGACTGATCGGCAATGGTCTGGCACATACCCTGGCCGTGTGCTGTGTCCCCTGCTTCTCCCTCTCCTGGCAACTAGGCTCCTTTCTTCCCAAGAATGTGCCCAAGACCTTCTTTCCCATTGTTGGAGCACGTGCACTTAGCATTGCCTTCGTTTCAAGAACTCTTGACGCTTTTCCACGGACTCCCTGTGCCCTTTCAGGTTCTAGTTCAAACACCACCTCCCGAGAAACCATTCAGGGCTCTGCCTACTTAGCAACCTTCACATCGACCTCGCACCTGCATCCATTTCTCTTTATGTGTATGCGTATTTTACTTACGTCTGCCCTATTCATTAGCTTTCCAACCACCCAGAACAAAACCTATTTCTGAGCACTTCAGTAAGTGTACCACTAAAAATTTATTCCAAGAATGTGCCCAAGACCTTCTTTCCCACTGTTGGAGCACGTGCACTTAGCATTGCCTTCGTTTCAAGAACTCTTGACGCTTTTCCATGGACTCCCTGTGCCCTTTCAGGTTCTAGTTCAAACACCACCTCCCGAGAAACCATTCAGGGCTCTGCCTACTTAGCAACCTTCACATTGACCTCGCACCTGCATCCATTTCTCTTTATGTGTATGCGTATTTTACTTATGTCTGCCCTATTCATTAGCATTCCAACCACCCAGAACAAAACCTATTTCTGAGCACTTCAGTAAGTGTACCACTAAAAATTTACTGAAAAATGAATGACCATGAGAACATGGTATTAATAATATAATGACCGTAGTGCTTATCTATTGGTTGTATTCTTTACAACGAAGTTACAAGCAAGGCATGACTAGTTACCTGTAACTGATGCTCAGGGAGGTTGCAGCATAAGGCCACCCAGCTACTATTTAAATGGCACAGACAGGANAATTCTCACATTCATTTTCAGTCAAAAATGTATTAACTCATTTAAACCTCTTGACAACCTGATGAGGAATATTCTATTAGAATTGAGGTACTGGGCTTCCCAGGTAGTGCTAGTGGTAAAGAATCCTCCTGCTAATGCTGGAGATATAAGAGATGCGGGTGGCCATGGTGACACACTCCAGTCTTCTTGCCTGGAGAATCCTATGGACAGAGGAGCCTGGCGGGCTATAGTTTGTATGGTCACAAGAGTTGGACATGACTGAAACGACTTAGCATGCATGCAATTGAGGGAAACAGGTTATAAGGAAATTGCCTGTAGTCAAGAGCTAGCAAAGAACAGAACTATTCAGGGGGAAAGTAAATTTACCTGGGTGGAGATTACAGCTCCTGTTTAGAGTGTGCTGAGGCCTTTCTTGTCATTGGCCAGGGCAGAATATATGCACAGCACTCAGCTGAATAATCTATATAGAAGGACGGTTTTGTACAACACTTGCTAGTTTCTCTCCACTTGCCAATACTAACTTCTCTTTACTACTTACTTTTCATAGAATATTTCATATTTTTGTCTCTTCTTTATTGTGATATATATCTCACTGTGTTGCAATCTGCAGTTTATAGGTTTTATGTCCTATATTTACGTTATACTTAGATCAAGATTCCTAGCAGTTCAACATCATCGTCTGCCGGGAGCCAGCACCAAGTGAAACTGCTGGAGTGTTTGGGCTGATTCTGCATGACCTTGCATCTTTCATTTCCCTCTATGTACAACTCAAGATATAAAAGTCCCTTTTGAAAATAAAGTAACGGGCCTCGCTCACCAAACTTGGTCACCCCATGTCTTTCTTTTTTTTTCTTTCTTTCTCTCTCTTACTCTCTTTTTCAGGCTGATCCCTTGCAGCATAGAGGCTCTCTGCATTCACTTATCTGCCTGAGTTTCTAAGACCTGAACAGGAAGGCATTCTGCGTCTTCACTCCCTCGGGAGACTGGGAGGGCACCTGCGGCCTCCGTGAACAGAGCAAGCTCCTTGTCTTGGGGCTTTATTGGCTTTCTGTGTAAACCAAGGAATATCAGCCTCTTTCTCTCCTCTATTTTCTTATCTATAACATTCTTTCTTTATCTCTTTCTAAATCATTCGCTGATGCCATTTCTCCTTCGGGTTCCCCTGGATCCTGTGGGGGCTGGACCCCGGCAGTCGTCATCCCTCTTTAACCATTTTTCTACATTCCACATATACACCTTAGTATATGATATCTGAACTCTATTTAATGCACTGTGGTATCCTAAATGGGAGGGAAATCCAAAATGAAGGGGATATATGCATATGTATGGCTCATTCATTTTGCTGTCTAGTAGGAGTTAACACAACGTTGTGAAGCAACAATCCTGCAATAAAAATCAATTAATAAAAAATAAATAACTCACTCTAAAACAAATAAATTAAATGCAGATCCCATTTTAATGAATCTGCATTTTTTTAATACTCTTTCAGTGGGTTTTATTATTTTAATATAATATAAAATTAACAAAATTAATATTTTAATATTCTAACAGGGGTGACTGTTATACACCCCTTTTTTTTGAGGACCAATGCATATGAACTCTTCAAGTGCAGAGGATTTCTTTCCTGTCTATTACTGTATGGTGGGCCCAGTGAAAGATCGCTGAAGGCTGTGACAGTCTCAGGAAATGACCTAAGTGATCATGTATTGTGGGGGTGGCCACTACAGCCTTCAGGCTGCCTATTTTTGTCAGGCCCTCAAGCTAAAAATGATTTTCACATATTTGAATGGCTACAAAATATCAAAAAGGGATAATACTTTGTGATACATAAAAATTAAAAGAAGTTAAATTTCTACTGTCCATAAACACATTTTTATTGGAACAGGGCCAAGCATATTTATTTACATAATTATATGATTGCTTTTGCTCTGTAATGATAAAGAAGTTATGATAAAGAGCTTCCAGACCAAAGAACCTAAAATATTTACGAGCTGGTCCTTAAAGAGAAGTCTGCTGATCCTTGGTGTAGTGGCTCATGTCCATCTCTTTCTTTAAAAACCATTCAAGTGGACTTAGGGAAGATCAGAATTATAACTCTACTTCATGATTTTTAGACTTATGCTTTCTATTCACTTTCACACATCATTTCTAATTTCATTTAAATCAGTAGAAACACAGAATAAATTATCCCTGAAAAGGAATTATTTGATGAAGTGGAGTTTTTTCCCCACATACTCTTTGCTAAGTTGTGTCTAAATAGGAATATTTTAGATGACATTGGTTAACATTACAAATGTAAGAACTGAGAGAATGTATTTAAAAAACTAAAAGTAAGTATAGATTATATTTGCAATGCTTTCTATTCATAGTTCTGTGTAATTTGCTTTATAGAATCTTTCTCTATCTAAACTTAATTTTAGATTTATAAATTTCTAACATAAGCTCTTTGGGAGCAAGCAGTTAGTTACTTCTTACTTAGTCCCTGGTATGTCCTCAAGACCCAAAACAGTGCTTGATAGCTGTCCAGTAGATTCTGCAGAACATTTATTAAGATCATGAAATATAGAGCAGAATTCTCGTTCTACCACTTTCTCACAGTATGACCTTATTTATCTTCTCTCTGACTTTCTCCTTTTCTATAAAGTGATAATATTTGTAAAAGCCACACAGTTTTTTAATTGGCAGACTGAGTCAAACCTATGTCTGTCTGCTATAGTTTTTCTCTACTATATCCCTACTCTAGTTCTCAAATCAGAATTAAACTATATAATTTTTAAGTGCAGATAGTCAGGCTTCATGCTAACCATGAATCAGAATTTCTGGGTGTGCTTATATTTTTCAAAAGCTCTACAGGTGAAGCTAGTGTTCAGTTGATTGAGAACCAGTGCCCTAGGGTAGACAACCTTTCTATTCTTCCTCTGTATGAGAGGCTTCTCTGTGTTAGAAAGAATATTTTTAAAAATATATCAGTAGGTTTCTCTTTTTCTAATATTGAAATATTAACTTATTTTCCTCACCTAGTCACTTTGTTCTTGTTACAACAGAAATATCAGCAAGGGTGCAAACCCATCCAATTCCTTGGATAGAAAATAGCTATTCCTTTGGGAGTAAGTGGGACTTAATCACTACCTTGTGAAAAGTTTTAAAAGGTAGGGATGTGAAGAAATGAATAGACTCAAAGAAAGAATAGTTGTTCAAACATTTACTAGCTGTGTATTTCAGGTGAGTTACTTTAAAATTGTGACACCACATTCTGACTTATAAAGTGATGAGGCATTAGCAGGATCTCAATAAATTCTCACTGTTAATAGCAGCAATTATCTCATAATGTGGAAATGCATAAAGGTGAGGAGGGTAAATCAGTGAAATTTCCTGGAAGTGCATTAAAACGCAGCACTCAAGACCTTGACCCAGTCCACTGCTCCCAAATAGGAGGCTCCCCTAAAATATTCCTGACGCTATAACTGTATTGAAAATTTATCTTTAAAAAATTATATTTTCTTTCTCCCAGTCCTTTCCAGGCTTTTCTCTTTCCCCTCTTTCTCTCTCTCTCTCTGTCCCTCTCAGTTTCTTGTTAATTGGTTTTATAAAACTTTCTCAACACATATTCTGATTTTACTTACAGGTTTTTTTTTCTCCCTCCTTATCTCCCAATCTCAGTATTTTCTGAGTAGAAAATAACATATTGGCTTTATGAGCATGTTATTAAATAAGAAGATATTATCAACACTAATCATTCATTAAAAAATCTTCAGTTAGGATAGACAGTTAAGATGATCTCTGGCTGTATAGTGAGAATTTGGCTCTGCTTGAAGAGAGGTCAGGCCTTTGCCTATAGCTTTTGGAGGTAATCTGCATCAAACTTGATAGGAATATTTCCATTTAGAATGAGGTCTAATTATCTAATTACAGAAGATCATAGGATGGAGTTGGTCACTCTTAATAGTCTTATTTCAGTACTGATAATGTCAGAAAGACCAACCATATGATTTAGGAGGGCTTGTGTCTTTACCTAAAGGCTGAGATCAACCACATGAACAATCAAACTATCAGTTATGTTTATGTAATAAGTAAAATAAAACTCAATAAAAACTCTGGAGAGTCAAAGGTTGAGTGAACTTCCCAGCTTGGAGAATTATCTCACATCAGTTCTAGGAGGGTAATGTATCCTGGGGACAATGGAAATTTAGCATTTGAAACCCTCCCAGACTCTGCCCTATAGATTTCTTTCCTTGGTTAATTTTGAGCTGTATCATTTCCTTGTAATAAGCCATAATAGTAAATGTAATAGCAACCAGTGAGTTCTGTGAGTCTTCCTAGTTAACCCCATAAACAGAGTTGGTGTCAAAAGTGAGGCCAGTTTTATGAATGGCTGTGTCCCTCGACTTTGAAGTGTGGCCAGATGCCGGTAATGGTGTTAATGGATTGAAGACTTATGCATCACCCCCCTCTCACAAATCCATATCTTGAATCCAAACCCCCAATGTGATGGTTATAGGAGGTGAAGCCTCTGGGAGATGATTAAGCCATGAGTCCACATTAGTGGGATTTAGTGCCCATATGAAGGAGACTCTAGAGGTCTCTCTCATTCATTCTGCCAGAGTAGGCACCATCGATGAACCAGGAAGAAAATTCTTATCAGACACCAAATTTACTAGGTCTTGATCTCTGATTAGGTAGCATCGAGAACTGTGAGGAATAAACAGTTGTTTAAGCCACTCAGTCTATAGTAGTTTGTTTTAGCAGCCCTAAAGGCTAAGAGTCGGCTACAACTTAGTGACCACCACCACCAAAGCCTAAGACAAACAAATAGAATATGGCAAATATAAGTTGATCACACTTTTTGCGATGTTTTGTGCTACCAAGTTTTTAAAAAGTAAAATTATGAGCAATCAAATTAATAATTACACACACATTGACATACACACACAAAGCAGGTTAAAGAAATCCATGCAAACTTTCTGTCCATTTATTTCCTTTTAGTATCACCATAGCTCACCTATTTGGAACTTCCAAATTTCTCAACATTTGAGACCCATTGTCCTTCCCTGCCAAAGTGAAATGGGAATAGAGAGGTGCTACAGAAATCCTCTGATTTTGTTTAGCAAAATTTAGGTCTCAAATTTTCTACACTGAAAATTTAGGGACCAATACAATGCTCTCAAATCCAAATTCAAAGTAATGCTCAAAATTCTCCAAGCTAGGCTTCAATAGTATAAGAACCAAGGACTTCCAGATGTTCAAGTTGGATTTAGAAAAGGCAGAGGAACCAGAGATCGAATTGCCAACATCTGTTGGATCATCGAAAAAGCAAGAGAGTTCCAGAAAAACATCTGCTTGATTGACTATGCTAAAGTCTTTGACTTTGTGGATCACAACAAATTGTGGAAAATTCTTAAAGAGATGGAATACCAGACCACCTTATCTGCCTCCTGAGAAATCAAGAAGCAACTGTTAGAACTAGACATGGAACAATGGACTGGTTCCAAACTGGGAAATGAGTCCATCAAGGTGTATATTGTCAATTTGTTTAACTTATATGCACAATACATCATGAGAAATGCTGGGCTGGATGAAGCACAAGCTGGAGTCAAGATTGCTGGGGAAAGTAATAATAACCTCAGATATGCAGATAACACCACCATTATGGCAGAAAGCTAAGAGAAATAAAGAAGCCTCTAGATGACGGTGAAAGAGGAAAGTGAAAAACCTGGCTTAAAACTCAACATTCAAAAAATGAAGATCATGGCGTCTGGTCCCATCACTTCATGGGAAATAGATGGGGAAACAATGGAAACAATGACAGACTTCATTTTCTTGGGCTCCAAAATCACTGCCAATGCTAACTGTGGCCATGAAATTAGAAGACACTTGCTCCTTGGAAGATTTGACTTTGTGGATCACAACAAATTGTGGAAAATTCTTAAAGAGATGGAATACCAGACCACCTTATCTGCCTCCTGAGAAATCAAGAAGCAACTGTTAGAACTAGACATGGAACAATGGACTGGTTCCAAACTGGGAAATGAGTCCATCAAGGTGTATATTGTCAATTTGTTTAACTTATATGCACAATACATCATGAGAAATGCTGGGCTGGATGAAGCACAAGCTGGAGTCAAGATTGCTGGGGAAAGTAATAATAACCTCAGATATGCAGATAACACCACCATTATGGCAGAAAGCTAAGAGAAATAAAGAAGCCTCTAGATGACGGTGAAAGAGGAAAGTGAAAAACCTGGCTTAAAACTCAACATTCAAAAAATGAAGATCATGGCGTCTGGTCCCATCACTTCATGGGAAATAGATGGGGAAACAATGGAAACAATGACAGACTTCATTTTCTTGGGCTCCAAAATCACTGCCAATGCTAACTGTGGCCATGAAATTAGAAGACACTTGCTCCTTGGAAGAAAAGCTATGACCAACCCAGACAGCACAGTAAAAAGCAGAGACACTACTTTGCCAACAAAAGCCCATCTAGTCAAAGACATAGTTTTTTCAGTAGTCATGTATAGATGTGAGAGATGGACCATAAAGAAGGCTGAGTGCTGAAGAATTGATGGTTTTGAACTGTGGTGTTGGGGAAGACTCTTGAGAGTCCCTTGGACTGCAAGGAGATAAAACCAATCCATCCTAAAGGAAATCAGTCCTGAATATTCATTGGAGGGATTGAGGCTGAGGCTGAAGCTCCAATACTTTGGCCACCTGATATGAAGAGCCAACGTACTGGAAAAAGACCCTGATGGTGGGAAAGATTGAAGGCAAGACAAGAAGGGGAAGACAGAAGATGAGATGGTTGGATGGCATCACTGACTTAATGGACATGAGTTTGAGCAAGCACTGGGAAATGGTCAAGGACAGGGAAGCCTGGCGTGCTTCAGTCCAGTTCAGTTCAGTTCAGTTGCTCAGTCGTGTCTAACTCTTCATGACCCCATGAAGCACAGCACGTCAGGCCTCCCTGTCCATCACCAACTCCCAGAGTTCACCTAGATAGCTGCAGTCCAAGGGGTCACAAAGAATCGGACACAACTGAGTGACTGAGGACAACCATGATACTCTCATGCTGTTTCCTTCAGGATTGCAGGCAGAGTTATACTGTAGTTTACACCAAGGGAAATCATTTAGATGCAAGGTCCAAAATCTAGTAATTAAATTTATCCAAATAATTACAAATAGCATCTAGATATTTTAATGTGCTTTTTTCTATACAGCGAAATGTTTAATTTCAACACAATATAAGGCAGTTCAAATGCACGTTAATTTAACTAATTGATTTGTTTGTGTATGTGTGTTCAGTTGCTGAACATTAAACACTGTATCTGACTCTTTGTGATCCCATGGACTACAGTCCTCTGAGCTCCTCTGTGGTTGGTATTTTCCAGGCAAGAATACTGGAATGGGTAGCTAATTGCTACTTCTGGCAATCTTCTGGACTCATTGATCAAAACCATGTCTCTTGCATCTCCTGCATTGGCAGGCAGATTCTTTACCACTGCGCCACCCAGGAAAGCCCAATTGATTTAATGCATGTCATTAATTAATGCCTGTTGCATCTTTCTGTCAATATAATGAAGCCACAATCCTTGAAGTAATCCATTGAAACACAACAAATATAAAGATGTCATGATGAATTTAAATAACTACTAATAAGTAAACTGCTGATTTAGAAATAGTTTTCATATTTAAAGAAATTTTGTCTTTAAGAGAAAGGCCAGGTAGTCTTGTGGCTACTGTTTAACACTAAAATCTGAAGTCTTCTGACATCCTGGCTTTGATCCCTGCTGAGTAGTGACAACATGCTAAACAATTCACTTATTTCCCTGAAGTTTCAGTTTCAAAATGCAAGTAATAACTACATTTTCTCATAGGTTGTAATGATTAACTGAAAAATATGTCTGTGTGTGTGCGTGTCTAATGGGGGGTAGGTACAGTGCCTACCATAATGCCAGGCATACAATAATCTCCCTCAGATTTGCAGGTGCTATTATTTTTACAAACTGCAAAAAAGAGTGAATTGAAAAGTCATATATAACATTTTTGTAGTGCTACAGAATCATCCTATGAATGAATATATTTTTTGTTTCTTTAATAAAAGGGGATTCTGTTCTGAGTTTAAATAAAGCACTGCTATTATATCATCAAGTTTGCACTGTCAGTAGAAGAGAGTTTTCATCTATTTAACTAATTAGCTGATATTCACTTTTTAAACCTAATAAAAGTAATACAACTTAAGTATTTCAAGTTTACAAAGCGTTTCCTTGTATACTATTTTATCTAAATATCATGAAATTTATTCCCTTGAAATTTATTACTATTCCATTTCACAGATGAAAAAGCTGAGGTGCAGAGGTTAAATAAATTACCATGGGTTATAGAATCCATAAGTGATAGATACAGGAGTCAAGTGAAACTGAAATCTTTTGACTTGAATTTAATATTCTTTTTAAATTTTTACTTTATACCTTGTCTCTTACTAAATTCAGTACTACACTTAAAAAGGATAAGTAATCTTGCTCAACTTTTTAGCTTTAGAGTTAATAAGAATATGCTAGTAAACACATGGGTAAAGTAATATCCATCAATTATGATGTTTATGACCAAGGTATCAATATTAATATCAAGCATGATTTTGCACTAATAGAAAAAAATAATTCATGATCTCCATATGCAAAGATAAAACAACCAAGTCTGCTATCACAAGAAAAACAAACTTTCTACTTTCATCAAAGAAAAGATTCTAATGAAAACAGAGACTTTTAAAAGACTTGAAGAAAGACTTCAAACATCTCATAAACAACAGGAGACAATTTTAAACTATATTTTAAACAATTGCTTCACACCGGTCCTGAAAACAGTAAAAACAATGGAAGTAGCAAATAGCAGTTTCTTTAGCTCTCTTTTCACTGCTGAGATTTAACATACATTGTTGTAAGATGTCTTGATTCCTTTCTATTTGGGAAATATTCTTTGTACTGGAACAGTACAATTATCAACAACAAAGAAGACATTTTCTATTGATGATAATAATTTGGGTAATTCACAGTTTCGATACTTATGTTCATAATGCAATATCATCACAAAGGAATATCTAGAGGTGTCATAGGGAATTGTAAGCCTTTGTAAACAACTATAGGTTTGACAATGCTGAAACTTCGAGTTGATCAATATCAAGCAAAAAAGGACATCCTTCACTATGATTAAACGCTATTATTAAATAAAATCAATTAACAATTACACAATTTTCTAACTCCAAATGATACAACTCCAACAGGAAGAGTAGGTTCCCAGTAAGTGGCTTTATGGAAACTCATAACAGTTTGCAGGCAATCTAAAAAGACCATGTCAGAGGATTTTTCATTATCTTCAAGGGATCTAAGTTTGCAGCTGCAAGGATGGCATTATCTTATGCAAACACTGTTGTCATTTAAAAAGTTTTGCTGATGAACCTATTTGCAGAGAAGCAATGGAGACACAGACATGGAGAACAGACTTATGGACATGGTTGGCGGGCGGTGGGCAAGGAGAGGGTGGGATGTATGGAGAGGGTAACATGGAAATATACATTAGCATTTGTAAAGTGGACAGTCAATGAGAATTTGCTGTATGACTCGGGGAACTCAAACCAGGGCTCCTAACAACCTAGAGGGGTGGGATGGGAAGGAGGTGGGAGGAAGGTTCAAGTGGGAGGGAACATGGGTAAACCCATGGCTGATTCATGTTGATGGTAGAAATAAACACAATACTGTAATGCAATTATCCTTCAATTTTGGGAGAATGGCATTGAAACATGTATAATATCATATATGAAATGAATCGCCAGTCCAGGTTCAATGCATGATACTGGATGCTTGGGGCTGGACGACCCAGAGGGATGGTAGGAGGAGGGAGGAGGGCGGGGGGGTCATGGGCAAGGAGAGGGTGGGATGTATGGAGAGGGTAACATGGAAATATACATTAGCATTTGTAAAGTGGACAGTCAATGAGAATTTGCTGTATGACTCGGGGAACTCAAACCAGGGCTCCTAACAACCTAGAGGGGTGGGATGGGGAAGGAGGTGGGAGGAAGGTTCAAGTGGGAGGGAACATGGGTAAACCCATGGCTGATTCATGTTGATGGTAGAAATAAACACAATACTGTAATGCAATTATCCTTCAATTTTGGGAGAATGGCATTGAAACATGTATAATATCATATATGAAATGAATCGCCAGTCCAGGTTCAATGCATGATACTGGATGCTTGGGGCTGGACGACCCAGAGGGATGGTAGGAGGAGGGAGGAGGGCGGGGGGTTCAGGATGGGGAACACGGGTATACCTGCGGCGGATCCATGTTGATGTATGGCAAAACCAATACAATATTGTAAAGTAATTAACCTCCAATTAAAATAAATAAATTTATAAAAAAAGGAAAAAATAAATTAAAAAATAAAATCCAAATAAACATCTAGAAAAAAAACTGAACCATGATGACTCAAATGCTAATAAAACATGAAATTTACATTAGACTTTCTATTGGAATGAGAATTCAAGTTGATCTAGGAACTTACTGATAATAAAAAGTTTCATTTACTAATGATGAAAATAAACCAACCAGTTGAATTAGGATATGTTGTGTACATAAACATGTAGGAAATCAGAAAGCTGTTTTAAGATTAATCATTTTAATAAAGGCAGTTAGAGACATAAAATATTAAATCTGCTTTTATCTCATAGAACTGGGAAAGAGACAGAATGAAATGAACCAAAAAATTGAGTAATTGGCAAAAGGTCTATCAAAATAAATAATTACCAATTTTAGGATTATGAAATAATTTAACTCAAGAACTTTTTCAGTGGTGTCCTTTAGTATATCTGGACTTTTCCACTAATAGAAATGGCAGGTTTAATTTAAAGAGAAAAATTACTTGGTCATTTCATTAATTCTGCAAATAAGTGATCCTACAAGTTTCAATAAGTATTGCTATCAGCTCCCCCCAAGGCAAATTTTTCTAACAAGCACTGCTCAATCACTTTTCCACTTCCCCCTGGTTCTTCTGGTTTATCTTTAACATATTTCTTTCTAACTATTTAAATATTGAGTTGCTCATGAATTTCAGAAGCTTCCTGAATTTTACTCCTATCAAGTTTTAGGGCAACATTTTACCTCTTAAGCAAAGCCACCTAAGACAACTTTTGTTTCATATTTGTATCTCTTCCTTTCAAATTATGATGAATAACAGAACAGAACTTCATAGATTTAGATAAGGAAATACCATGATGAATCCATGTTGTTTCAGTTCATAAGTGCTGTGGAAACTGGCTTTATTTAATTTGCCAGGATAACTTAATGAGAGCTTTCTCTGAGTCTACCACCCCACCCCAAATTGTCCTTGCTTAGTCTTATTGATGGAGAAGGCAATGGCAAACCAGTACTCTTGCCTGGAAAATCCCATGGACAGAGGAGCCTGGTGGGCTGCAGTCCATGGGGTGGCTAAGAGTCGGACACGACTGAGTGACTTCACTTTCACTTTTCACTTTCATGCATTGGAGAAGGAAATGGCAACCCACTCCAGTGTTCTTGCCTGGAGAATCTCAGGGATGGAGGAGCCTGGTGGGCTGCTGTCTATGGGGTTGCACAGCATTGGACACGACTGAAGTGACTTAGCAGCAGCAGCAACAGTCTTATTGACTCTTTGCCATATTCTACATTATGGTACTCTCAACCTTTTTAAACTTACAAAAGTAACTCTTTTCTACCTCCCTTAGCAGATAATCCATTTCCTTGGGATGACTCTGATAAAATTCCTATGTCTTCTTTCCTCTCCAGATCAAAATCTTCATTCACATCTCTACTACACATTCCATTTTCCTTCCCACAATTCTCAAAGGAAGGAGTTCTACTACTTTCCATTGATTTCCAAATCATTTTTATCTTCTTCCCTGTTGTCCATCAATAATCCCTTCTTTCTCCTTTTTTGTAGTGGCTGTAAGCTTCTTCAACAGGCTGTCCCTGAATATTGCCTACTTATTTAGCTTTCACCCTCCTCTCTCCTTCATTGCCAACTTCTCAGATGAGTATTCCTCACTGTCTCCCATTTTTAGACTTCTAAATTACTCAAATTCTTTTCATCACAGCTATTCCATTACAGTGCCATTATAGTTTCCTTCCATTATAGTTTACTATAATGTCTTTGCAAACATTTTCAGAGACTTTCTAATTGCAAATCTAATAATCTCATATTAGACATGATCTCACAGTTTTCTATGAAACATTTGATGCTGCTGACACATCCAATCTCCACTTAAAACTCTTGTCTCTCTCTCCCTCTATTTTTTTTTTTTTTTTGCTTCAAGGACTCTTGACTACTTTTTGGTGTAGGTTTCACCTTTGCCTGTACCTATTGACCTTTTCCATATCCATGGATTCAATACAGTACTGGTTCTTAACTCAAAGGACTGTAGTGATGATTAAAAGTGCAATGTACTTAAAATAATGGCCATATTCCAAGGTTCCATAAACTCCTCAAATGTGAATTTGTTGTCTCTAGCCCCTCTCATCATCTTGATCCAGTATTCTGAAAGTGAATGATACCTGGTTTGCCCATAAAGTTCTTTAATTTTTCCTTAGGAAATAAGACTTTAGGAATAAGGCTGGTTGTAGATGAAGTAACATGAAATGCTAATTTCCTTAAGATAATTCTTATTGAAAGTTAATAGATTCAGTGGCTGAAAAAAAATGAAAACATAGAATAAAAGCAACATAAAAATACAGTCTACAACTAAATGTGCCAGTTCTTTTTAGATATAATACAATCATGTAGAAAAGCTTTTAAAATAAGTACAGCTGTGTACTCAGTGAAATTAGTCTGTCAATTGAACTTTTACTGTAGCTTCTGAATAATCCATTTTGTCTGGCTTAATTAAATAATTAAAAAAGCATACGGGCTTCTGCTAAAAGAGAACACATTGTTAGAATGTAATCTATTTATCCCTCTGCATTTCCCTTTATTGTACTTTTTTTTTTTTGTAGTTTTCCAGTTTTAAGCAATAACAATAGTACTCTTCAAGAAATAAAGACTTGATGCATTTTCTCTGTCTAAAGAATCTGGACTCACTTTTTTAGGACAATGGCCTGGAAGATGTATTCAGTGTTAACAATACAGTCTGCCCTTGTAGGGCTATTCAAAGAGGCATAAAATAACAGCAAATTTTCATTATGTATATATATTTATTTACAATGTTGTTTTGATTCTTTCATTTATTAGTATTTCCCTTTAGTAAAAGAACTTAAGAAATGCCAGATTGTTCTCTGTTTAAGTTGGGTATTTTGCAACAGGAGTCCTCTTTCTTTCAAGAAGCAGTTGTAATTTTTATCTGAACTATAAACATAGTATATTGACTCAGACATATATTTTTTAGCTGTAACTCTTGCATGCTAGTCTGCAACATTAAAAATATTATTATATTTCTTGCCTTTTAAAATTTCATTATGTATATGTATTTATTTACAATGTTGTTTTGATTCTTTCATTTATTAGTATTTCCCATTAGTAAAAGAACTTAAGAAATGCCAGATTGTTCTCTGTTTAAGTTGGGTATTTTGCAACAGGAGTCCTCTTTCTTTCAAGAAGCAGTTGTGATTTTTATCTGAACTATAAACATAGTATATTGACTCAGACATATATTTTTTAGCTGTAACTCTTGCATGCTAGTCTGCAACATTAAAAATATTATTATATTTCTTGCCTTTTAAAAAACTTGTTGCTGATTGACCGTTGTCTATAGGATGAAGCCAGACTCTAGGCATCCCAGACTAAGGTATGCCTTTATCTGCAGCCTCATCCCCATCTCGAATACTGCCTGCTTCTCTTTTCTTCCTCCAGCTTCATCTGACAAGCTCGTTGTAGTCACCCTCAAAATTCTAGGTAAATATTTTTCCCTAGGAATATTTAAAATTTTTTCCAGCTTTAAATGCTAGTCTGCAACATTAAAAATATTATTATATTTCTTGCCTTTTAAAAAACTTGTTGCTGATTGACCGTTGTCTATAGGATGAAGCCAGACTCTAGGCATCCCAGACTAAGGTATGCCTTTATCTGCAGCCTCATCCCCATCTCGAATACTGCCTGCTTCTCTTTTCTTCCTCCAGCTTCATCTGACAAGCTCGTTGTAGTCACCCTCAAAATTCTAGGTAAATATTTTTCCCTAGGAATATTTAAAATTTTTTCCAGCTTTATGGATATATAACTGATGAAAAACATTTATAAGTTTAAGGCATACAATGTAAATACTTGACATATGTCTATATTATGAAAGATTACCACAATAAGGTTGACTAACTGGAGTAGGTAGCCTTTCCCTTCTTCAGAAGATCTTCCCAGCCCAGGGACTGAATCCAGGTCTCCCACATTGCAGACAGATTCTTTACCAGTTGAGCCACAAGGGAATCCCAAGAATACTGGAGTGGGTAGCCTATCCCTTCTCCTGAGGATCTTCCAGATTCAGGAATTGAACCAGGGTCTCCTGCATTGCAGGCAGATTCTTTATCAACTAAGCTATCAGGGAAGCCCTAACTAACATATATAAACTTCATGTGTGTGTGTGTGTGTGTGTGTGTGTGTGTGTGTGTGTGTTGAGAACATATATGACTTACTCTTAGTAAATTTCAGGTATACTACATGAGTTTGAGCAAGCTCCAGGAGCGGTGATGGACAGGGAAGCCTGGAGTGCTGCAGTCCATGGGTCATAAAGAGTTGGGCATGACTGAGCGACTGAGCTGAACTGATAAGAGTGCTGTGAACTATAGTCACTATTCTGTATGTCAGATCTCCTAATCTTAATCATCGTACAACAGAAAGCTTATATTCTTTGACAAACATCTCCCCATTTTCCCCAAACTCTAGCCTTTAGCAACACCAAGTCTTTTTGTGTGTTTGACATTTTTAGAATCTGTATATAAATGAGATCACATAGCATTTGTCTTTCTTTGTCTCACTTATTTCACTTAGCATAATGCCCTCAAAGTTCATCATTATCCATGTTGTTGTAAATGGCAAGATATCTCTAGGAAGTTTTTTGTAATACCATCTGCTTTTCCTCATTCATGTCCATACACTTAATTACTACTAAAGCTTGTGGTTTCATTTTCACTTTAGTATTATTGTATTATAATTAGTTTTTATTGTGATAAATAGTATATAAAATCTGCCATGTAAAACATTTTAAGTGTACAGCTAAGTGGCAATAAGTAGATTTACATTGTTATATAATCATCACCACCATTCAACTTCAAAAATTTTCTTATCTTCCCAAACTAAGATTCTGGACCCCTTAAATAGTAACTCCTCATTATAGTTAGCTTTTACCATGTCTATTTTCCATAACAGATTTGAAAAAATCACATTTCATTATGTCAGCTAGCCATATCAGATTGTCAACTTTTCAGCTCTAATCCATCTTAACCCCACAGTTTATAAAAGAGAAAAAGAGAACATATTTTCAGTGGATTTCACTTTACCAACACAAAAACCAAAACCAAAAATAAAACACTACAAAACAAATACAAAACTACACCTCAGTGCTTTTTAATTTCATAAAGAGTGAATTCCACATTCTGAACATGAAATTCAGGGTTTTCTAGAATCTGAGTCTTATTATCCTCTCTTTCCTCCTTTTCCACACTTTTTCATACCTAACAAATACCTGGAAAATCCCATGGATGGAGGAGCCTGGTAGGCTGCAGTCCATGGGGTTGCTGAGGGTCGGACAGGACTGAGCGACTTCACTTTCTCTTTTTACTTTCATGCATTGGAGAAGGAAATGGCATCCCACTCCAGTGTTCTTTCTGGAGAATCCCAGGGACGGGGGAGCCTGGTGGGCTGCCATCTCTGGGGTCGCACAGAGTCGGACACAACTGAAGCGACTTAGCAGCAGCAGCAGTAACAAATACCCTTCATCTCTTTGCTTTTTTGTACTTTGAGTCTCTATTTGATATTTATTTAGGTTTGCACTAAGTTACATTTTACTTATATGTTTATATGTTTGTCTTCATCACTGGAGGACAAATTATATAAACATTCTGTTGTTGTTGCTCAGTCACTAAGTCATGTCCAACTCTTTGAGACCCCATGGACTGTAGCCTGTCAGGCTCCTCTGTCCATGGAATTTCCCAGGCAAGAATCCTGGAGTGGGTTGCCATTTCCTTTTCCAGGAGATCTTCCCAATCCAGAGATTAAACCTGAGTCTCCTGTACTGGCAGGCTGATTCTTTACCACTGAGCCACCAGGCAAGTCCATATAAACATTTGCATAATGCTTATTTATCATTTCATTTTTTTCTATTTCTACCATCAGAGACTCATAGAAATTTCTGTACATAGTAGTTGCTCAATGCTTATATTTTGAAAGGACAAGCATCCTTATTTTATACACATGATCAATATAGTGCTGTTTATTGAGCATGACGAAAGTTGTTCCGACTACCTAATTAAGGAAATACCCAAGGGACAATGTGAAAACACCAAATAGAAGGAACTCTATACAATGCAAGCTGACAAATATATACTGATCACAAAGTTGATATCACTGTACTCAGTGAAGTAAGCACAAATAAGCAAGACACTTTCTCAAGGAACTAACAACCTAGACTTAGACAGGTATATAATAAACTCTATTACTTGTTTAACAGTCAAAACAAATGCTGAAGCAATGAGATTCAGCAATTTAAACTAAGAAGCAATAATTATTGGATAGAAATCATAAAAGATTTTACTAGAAAGGTGATGTCTGAACTTAAGTGGAGAAGTACGATTTCAAAGGGTGAACTGGGGTCGTGGACACATTCCAAGAGAGACATTAACGTAAGTAGATTTAGAGTCAGGAAAAATGCTGGCTGCTTTCAAAAACAATGAATACTATAATTTAACAAGATGTTAGAATGACTCAGAGAAATAGGGCTAATAAGAGTTATTAGCCCTAGTAGTAGTGATCATTATATTATTAACATTCATAAATATGTAAATTTTTGAAAAAGCAAGAGAGTTCCAGAAAAAACATCTATTTNATTCTGAAAGAGATGGAAATATCAGACCATCTGACCTGCCTCTTGAGAAATCTGTATGCAGGTCAGGAAGCAACAGTTAGAACTGGACATGGAACAACAGACTGGCTCCAAATAGGAAAAGGAGTACGTCAAGGCTGTATATTGTCACCCTGCTTATTTAACTTCTATGCAGAGTACATCATGAGAAACGCTTGGCTGTAAGAAGCACTAGCGGGAATCAAGATTGCTGGGAGAAATATCAATAACCTCAGATATGCAGATGACACCACCCTTATGGCAGAAAGTGAAGAGGAACTAAAAAGCCTCTTACTGAAAGTGAAAGAGGAGAGCGAAAAAGTAGGCTTAAAGCTCAACATTCAGAAAACAAAGATCATGGCATCTGGTCCATCACTTCATGGCAAATAGATGGGGAAACAGTGGAAACAGTGTCAGACTTTATTTTTTGGGGGGGCTCCAAAATCACTGCAGATGGTGACTGCAGCCATGAAATTAAAAGACGCTTACTCCTTGGAAGAACACTTATGACCAACCTAGATAGCATATTCAAAAGCAGACACATTCCTTTGCCGACTAAGGTCCATCTAGTCAAGGCCATGATTTTTCCTGTAGTCATGTATGGATATGAGAGTTGGACTGTGAAAGCTGAGCACTGAAGAATTGATGCTTTTGAAGTGTGGTGTTGGAGAAGACTCTTGAGAGTCCCTTGGACTGCAAGGAGATCCAACCAGTCCATTCTGAAGGAGATCAGCCCTGGGATTTCTTTGGAAGGAATGATGCTGAAGCTGAAACTCCAGTACTTTGGCCACCTCATGTGAAGAGGTGACTCATTGGAAAAGACTCTGATGGTGGGAGGGATTGCGGGCAGGAGGAGAAGAGGACGACAGAGGATGAGATGGCTGGATGGCATCACTGACTCGATGGACGAGTCTGAGTGAACTCCGGGAGTTGGTGATGGACAGGGAGGCCTGGTGTGCTGTGAATCATGGGGTCACAAAGAGTCAGACACAACTCAGCGACTGAACTGAACTGAACTGAACACTAACTTCTTGGTATTACCTCTGTTCTCTCCTGCCCACCTCATCCTTTTTTTAAGCTATTGTTTCTTGAGCACTTATTATAGGTTAGAGAAGTGTTAGGATCTTTACATTTGTTATATCATTTATTCATCATGACAGCTTTATTCCTTCTGGATGAGAAAACCTGAATGAAAGAGACTGAATAACGCTAGCAAGGCTCATGCTGATACACAACAATATGCGTGCTGGTCTCAACATCCCTCAAGCTTGTCAGCTCCCCAGAGAGACAACCTGCCTTTGCATCTTAACAGTGGTTTTGCTGGTGCGTGCTGGCAAGTGAGCTAAGGAGGGTCATCAGGATATTATGCCTGAGCTGCTGATGCTTCAATAAATATCCATTAGGTTAGTGGGATGTTCTCAGTTTAGTGCAAAGAAACTTCTCCTGTTTTGGTCCCTTCATGTTTATTTTCAAAGGAAAAGATACATCAGCGAAGTATAGATTGACTCAGATCCTGTGCCTACTTGCATTCTATAGAGGGAATCTGGTCAGGTGAAATGTGTATGGATTCAGAGCCTCCTCAGGCCATCCTTCCTCTTCTCTTCTCCTATGTCTCTTGGCACCTTGTCAATCACCACAGACTGCCAGCCTCACACAGATATGGAGCAGTATGCTCGTTCATCTTCAAATGCATTTTTTCATAGCTAATATTAAAGATGGAAGGATGGAAAGAGACTACTGACTTCTTTGCCTCATTCTAGGATGGTGTGCTTACTTGAGGAAATTTATTTGCAGAAAAAATGATATATTTTCTCACTAACTGTCTGAAAGGTCTTGACTTAATAGATGAGTCCTCACCTCCTAAAAGCAGGTCAGGAGAAGCTTCGTGACAGGAGGGGAATTCAGGCTTTTAATTTCATGTCATTGACACCAGGCAGCAGTCTCCAGAGTAATCTATGACAATTCGTTCATCATAATTACAATTTTAACACTCTTTATCTTTCAATTAAACCTGCATTCTGTGGGCCACTTAATTAATGAACTGACAATGGCCTTATTTCTGCAACCATATATGAGTAAGCACTGGCTGAAAAATCATGAGTGCAAATCAGACAGAGAAGAGAAAACATAAAGGAGAGATAAATGCAGCTTTCCTACATACCACCAACACCCTCCCTAACCACAGAAAGCATTTTTAAAATTTATTCTCCAAGCATCTAACATTTGTGCAATTCAAAAATAGCTCTGAGGAAAGCATATGGCATGAAAGCATGCTGACTTGACCATCTAGCATTTAAATTAGACAAATTAACTACTTCAACATGTTTTTATAATGACTTCCTTAGGCTGTGCCCCCAACTTAGTATATTTTGGTTTCTCCTCTTTTGAAAACTGAAAATTCTTCAAGCAATTCTATTTGTAATACTTGGGGGAAAGCTCCAGATTTTAACCCTACATTTATCTGGATATAACTTGTCATAAGTTTACAGGTATAAAGATATACATCTTCTCCACACCATACATCCTGGAATTAATAACGGAAGTATTACACTAGAGAGGTGAAAACAAATCAGCTAAAATAATTGATATAGTCCCTAAATTTTATATCTGTACAAATCTCAGAATATTAGTTGCTATAAGTTCACAAGAGTCTTTATAAATTTAGTTTGGAAACAAACAGAAAAAAACACATTTCCTAGGAATCCCTCTCTCTTCTCTACATATATTGTTTCCTATTTTATTATGTTATGTAATCAGATGTGGTGTTAATGACCTCTGGTCTTATAATTGCCTCCTAGACTTGCACAAGCCCAGGGAAAGCTGTCATCCAAAATTACCGTGTGGAACAGCCGCATCTCACAGGCAGCCCTGGGCTAGACAGCTTGAAGGTAGAGTTGCCTGCATAACTAATACAATTTGACAGGCACAACTGGACTTACTAGTCTTCACAGAAATTGTTGAGTAAGCCTGCTCAATTTAAAAGGAAAATTAGATTCAAGCTTTATGCAAATACTATTTTGTATCCCTTTGATTTTTATGTATGCCTGTTTCAATAAGACACTGTTTTGTCTTTTTGCTAAAACTGCATAACAGAAGATTATGTTAATGTAAGAAGATTCTGTTAATAATGACCTGAGAGATGCAGGTGTGTTTAACACAAACATGCTTACAAATGACACTTCATGGCATATGTAGACACGGGTACTGGGTGATTTTGTTTTCAAAAATCTTCCAATCAAGGTAATTGTCATTATCCAAAAGTAGATGTTTGTTGAGTCAGAAACAGAGCTGCCAGGCTGCTTCAGGCTCTCTGAGCATCAAGTCATGTTCCTATCATGCCTCACTTACTCACTCCCACTGAAATGCGCCTGTCTTATATATCACCCCTGCTGGTTTTGCAGACTAACTTGTCAGTATGTGCATAGAGCTGCCCCAGGTATTGGGTGCTCTTTAACAGCATCACTTGACATGATTCAGCTTTGTTGTTGAATTCTCGAGAGCAGGCAATGTATATATTGGAAAATACCAAAAATGTCCTTCAATAGATACAAACTTTTAAAAAGAGAAATGGTACATCCATACAACTGAATATTATTCAGTACTAAAGAGAAATGAACTACCAGACTATAAAAGGACATAGAGAAACCTGAAATGCACTTTACCAAGTGAAAGAAGCCATCTAAAAAGACTACATACTGTATTAGTTCAACTGTGTGACATTCTGCAAAAGTTAAAACTGTGGAGACAGTCACTTTTATCACCAGTGGTTACCAGGGTTTGAATTGGAGTGGGCTGTGATGAATAGACAAAGCACAGAGGATTTTTAGGGCAGTGAAAATGCTCTGTTACAATACTGTGATGACTAACACATATCTTTATATATTTTCAAAACCCCAGAATGTACAATATGAAAAGTAAACTATAATGTAAACAAGGCTTCTAAATGATAATGCATCAAAGTATCAGCTGGTGGTGGCTATATGGATAACAGGGAGGCTATCCATGTGCGGGGCCAGGAGTATATGGCAAGTCTATGTACTTTCCTCTCAATTTTGTTATGAATTTAATAATGCTCTAAAAAATAAAGCTTTTTAAATTAATTTTTATTTTTTAGTTTGTTTTGCTTTACAATACTGTATTCATTTTGCTATACATGGACATGAATAAGAATAAAAAAAAGAGACAGTAGAAATGTGAATAGCATAGGTCCTCGTTATAATAGATATTCATAAGTGATATATACTAGTAGTTTCTGAGCTAAATGTAGTTATTTGACAGTTAGTTAATATTTTTCTTCCAGGACAAAATTTTCCATGTTAGGATGGGACATTTCATTAGGTAGTTCAAGAAATTAAAGAAAATGCATTTTTTTTTTCCTTTATGGTAACTGAAATTATATGAATCTCATTGTTAATTATCTATCTCCTCTTTTTGAGGAAGATCCTGACATTACTCTTAATAATAAATCAGGGAGAGAAAGATTGTTCTCAAGAGTAACTATAAAGCAGAGAGGGTTCCACTCTATCATTAGTGGACTAGAATGATACAAAATTATCAAAAATAATGTGACACAGTAAACTCAGCACATTTTTTCTAAGAGAAAGTGCTTATTTTACCCCTCTGTTCCTTTGCATTTAGTAAACTATTGCTGATCAATTAATCAGGTTATTATTACTGAACAACACAGTATGTCTTCTTATTAAACTAGGCCATAATATTAACAACTGTACTGATAGAAACTACGAGAAAAATCACTGAACATCACAAAATTGTTCTTTAAAGTTTCTTAGAAAACATGTCTCTGACCTTATCTGCTATTATTCTCTCCACATTTTGTTTGATTGTATCTATTACCATTACCCTGGGGCTTACACAATTCTCAAGATAATGTCTGGTGTCAGATGTGAAATGACAGAGTAAAACATATTTAAGGAGCTTTCAATGACTCCTTCTGTTGGCTTTGATAAGATGCTATTTCAGAGGAGTGTGGCTGCCTATAAGACTGGCCAGAATTCAGGGTTATAATGTAAAGCCTTTTATAGATTTCCTGACCCAAGAGATGAGGATGAACGATGTTTAATGAAGAGCTCTCCCCCTTGGGCTTGGTCTCTAAGCTTGAGTAGCTTCTCTGACTCCTCCATCCTGCCCTCTGCCTAGTATTACAAATTAGAATGAGAAAGACAAACTCAGAGGCCTAGAATAAGATGAAAGTTACCCATTTCACACAACCTTTCCCTTTAACCTCCTCCAGCTCCCAGTGTACTTTCAGTCGAACAGAAAAAGCCCTTGGGCCTGATCTTATTGTATTAGATGTATGGAAGTATACAGACGGAGATCACCAGAGAGAAATCCTCACAGAGGAACCAAGGCCTCTAGTTCTATAACCCAGTTAATGATCTTATCCTTGATTTAGACTCATCTTTATGGAAATGGGGAAATAATATTTTATCTCCACCAATGTCCAAAATATATCTGCTTATTTGGTACTTGAAAAATTTGGACACCTATTAAAACTCAACATTCTGGATATATTAGTGAAATCACCTAGTCCAGCAAGCACTGTAGCTGAAGCATGTCAGGCCAGCACTGCCAGCCAAAAACCCTGTTGGCAGGAAAAGCCAATTTTCCACAGCTCTGACAGTGTAAAGCAGGAGGCATGTTTGACAAGATGCTGCGTATTAATTTAAAAGGCTTTAGCATCTGGTTAGGTAACACCTGCTGTGGTGAGCACCCCCAGGCACATAAAATAGCATTCAAGCTGAATATTTAAATCTCCCAACATAGCCCAACAAAGCTCTAACTCTAAATAAAACAAAACTAAATCATGTCTCTCTAGAAATCAACAAGAGTTATAATCATATAGCCAAAAAGATTTGCTCTACGACCTTGTTTGCATAGTGGTAAAGAATCTGCCTGCCATTGCAGGAGACGCAAGAGAGGCGGGTTTGATTCTTGGGTTGGGAAGATCCCTTGGAGTAGGAAATGACAACCTACTCCAGTATTCTTGCCTGGAAAATTCCATGGACAGAGAAGCCTGGCAGGCCACGGTCCACAGGGTCATAAGAAGGACACAAGTGAACGATTGAGCACGTACACACACAGATTAAAATGCTGCAGGAGGTGTTATAGAAGTTATAAAATATATTAAAATGCACTGTTCCGTGTTGGAGAATTCTACTGTGTGCAGTATTTAGAAGAGGATCAAGGCCCAGAGAAAAACACTTGTGTTCTATTATGTTATATTGATAAATAACTAAAGCAGAAATTGTCACTGAAAAGAGGGAGATGATGGCACCAAATAGCAAAGAAACACAGGCCATAGGACAGGAAGAGCTGGCAGGGCTCTTCTAGGTGCTCTGTCCTTGAAAGGGAGTCCAAGGTCAAGGATTAGAGTCATCAGGGAGAGGGGAGAGAGAAGTGGAGTTCCAGAAGTCTAGAACTGTCAGGACACACTACACGACTTAGTACCATTAAAATTTCAGTAACTCGCATATGCAGAGTACATCAAGAGAAACACTGGGCTGGATGAAGTACAAGGTGGAATCAAGATTGCCAGGAGAAATATCAATAACCTCAGGTATGCAGATGACACCACCCTTATGGCAGAAAGAGAAGAACTAAAAAGCCTCTTGATGAAAGTGAAAAAGGAGAGTGAAAAAGTTGGCTTAAAGCTCAACATTCAGAAAATCAAGATCATGGCATCCAGTCCCATCACTTCATGGCAAATAGATGGGAAAACAATGGAAACAGTGACAGACTTTATTCTGGGGGCTCCAAAATCACTGCAGATGGTGATTGCAGCCATGAACTTAAAAGACACTTGCTCCAGGGAAAAAAAGCTATGACCAACCTAGACAGCATATTAAAAAACAGAGACATTACTTTGCCAACAAAGGTCCATCTAGTCAAAGCTATGGTTTTTCCAGTATTCATGTATGGATGTGAGAGTTGGACTATTAAGAAAGCTGAGTGCTGAAGAATTGATGCTTTTGAACTGTGGTGTTGAAGACTCTTGAGAGTCGCTTGGACTGCAAATGAGAACCAACTAGTTCATCCTAAAGGAAATCAGTCCTGAATATTCATTGGAAGTACTGATGCTGAAGCTGAAACTCCAATACTTTGGCCCCTGATGCAAAGAACAGACTCCTTTGAAAAGACCCTGATGTTGAGAAAGATTGAAGGCAGGAGGAGAAGGGGACGGTAGCGGATGAGATGGTTGGATGGCATCACTGACTCTATGGACATAGTTTGAGTAAACTCTGGGAGTTGATGATGGAAAGGGAAGCCTGGCATGCTGCAGTTCATGGGGTTGCAAAGAGTTGGACACAGCCGAGTGACTGAACTGAACTGAACATTTTCTAAGTCTATGGATACCAAGAAATATTCTTAGAATACTTTAATTTTCTGTGTAGTTTCCTATAGTGAAGAGATCTGTAAACCCAGTTTGGATACCAGGTTATTTGACAATTCTTTCTCACTGTAAATGAATAAACTGATATTTTGAAAATTCCTTTATTAAGTCCACAAAATATTGACTGCCCAATATGTAGAGGATTCTGCAATGTTTTTCAGATGCTGCAATGTGAACAATGGTGAAAAAGACATAATAAACCATGGTAAGTGAAGCAATTACAATATAATATGAGAAATACTATGGTGGAACTATAACCAGGGTATTCAGCATGCACAGGCATGTTTCAACTAACCCCTCGAGTGGGTATGGTATGGAGGGAGCATGTAATACAGCATGTGAAAAATAAGTGAGAGTTAGCCAGGTAAAGTATCTGTTGAGTAAAAATTTTTCCAGATCAAATGAGCAGCACAAACAACCCCTCCCTCACCAAAAAAATCCCTTAAAACTTTAAAATTATAACACTTCTAGAAAAAGCCACAGGGGTAAATTAGAATCTTGGATTAGGTGATGGCTTCTTTGCGATGACACCGAAAGCAAAGGAATACATGAAAAAATAGATAAATTGTACACCATCTGCTATGGCCTGAAATGCGTTCACCCAATTCACATGTTTAAGCCCTGACCCCCGAAGTGTTGGTATTTCCAGATGGGGCCTTTGGGAGATGATTCCATTTAGATGAGGTCACGGCAGTGGGATTATTGGCCTTTGTAAGAAAACAAAGAGGCAGTAAATCGAGATTTGTCTCTCTGCCATTTGAGGAAAAGCCAGAAAACAGCCCTATGTAAGGTAGGAAGAGGACGTGGCCATGCTGGTATCATGAACTCAGATTTCCAGTTCTCAGAACTGTGAGGAATAAATATTTAAGCCACCACAGCTATGGTATTTGGTTATGGCAGTCCAAGCTGACTAATACACTATCAAAACTAATAAATTTTGCACTTCAGATGAAATCACCCAGAAAAGGCAACCCATACAATGAAAGAACATTTTTGAAAATCATGTACTTTATTATAAGTACTTGTTTCTAGAATGTATGAATAACTGTTACAATTCAAGAATAAAAACACAAATAGCCCAATTTAAAAATGAGCAAAGAGTCTGAATAGACAGTTCTCCAAAGATGTACAAATGGCCAATAAGCAAAAGAAAAGATGTTCAACATCATTAACCATCAGAGAAATGCAAATTAAAACCATAATGAGATACCACTTCACATGTACTAGAATAGATATAATCACAAAGATAAATAATAAATGTTAGCAAAGATGTAGAGAAACTTCATGCACTGCTGATGGAAGTGTAAAATGGCACAGCTGCTTTGAAAACCAGTCTGGTCATATCTCAAATGGTAAAAGAGATATCATATGATCTAACAATTCCACTACTAGGAATATACTCAAGAAAATGGCAAACATACATCCACACAGAAACTTGAACATGAGTGTTCACAGTAGAATAATTATTCATTACAGCTAAAAAATGGAAACAAACTAAGTGTTCAACAATTGAAGGACTGATGAAAAGGGTAGTATATACATAAAATGGAAATTATGCAGAAATAAAAGAAAAAAAAGTCCTAATACTTACATATCATTCATGAACCTTAAAAATCTTGTGCTAAGCCAATGAAGCCAGTCACAGAGGATGGTATATTTTATAATTTGATTGATATCAAATGTCCAGAATAGACAAATATATAGAAACAGGAGATTGGTGCTTGCTAATACTAGGGGAGAAGGGAACTGTTGGAAGAAGTGATATTTGGGGGTAATAAACTGTTCTAAAATTGATTGTGGTGATGGCTGCACAGCTCCATGATTCTACTGAAAGCCAATGGACTGCACTTTAAGTGGGTAAATTAGATGGCATGTGAAGATGTTTCAATAAAACATCTTTTTCTTGTTTGGAAAAGACAGTTCAGTATGGATTCAGTGTAGTGGGTATGTGTGCTCAGTTGTGTCTGACTATTTGCGAGTCCATGGACTGTAGCCTGCAGGCTCCTCTGTCTTTGGAATTTTCCAGGCAAGAATACTGGAGTGGGTTGCCATTTCCTACACCAGGAGATCTTCCCAACCCAGGGTTCAAACTTGTGTCTCCTGCATCTCCTGAATTGGCAGGCGGATTCTTTACCACTGAGCCACCTGGGAAGCCCTTCAGTGTAGCGTATGATATGCTAAATATTTCGAACTTTGGTAAAGGGCAAGGGCAGCTATGGAAGAGATTTAAGCAGGAGAATGACATTATTAATTTTATCTTCCCTCTTATGAGTTCAGCAACTACTCAGAGATAGTAAAACAATGAAATTCTGGACTTGCCAAGCTAAAGGAAGGATTCTGGGTCTTATTAAATGTGTGAAGGTAACAATACTCTGGCATATTCCTTTTAATAATTTCAATAAAATTCATTGATTGTTAACATTAGAAATTTTTCCATTCCTGGTTTTTGGATCATCTTGATATCCTTTCTCCAGTAACAAAGATGTTAGAACAACACTTTACATAAGAAATATTCCACTTTCACTTCTCCTTCGAGGAAACATCCCCTAACATTTGAATATCTTTCTGGTCAGTAGATGCAGGAAGAAACTCAGGAGGCTACTTTCTCAGGAAGCACTCTTCAAGATAAATTTTTCAAGAAGAAAATATGTGGAAAATATCTCACAGATATTCTTAACCTCTTCAATTGCTCATAAGAAATCTACAAAGACTTAGCCAAAGCTAGGAAAAACTTTTGAACTCCCTCTACCCTATAGATATTTATTTATAAAACAAATCCTATCAATACTGAATTGCCACACAAACATACATATGCATAAAATTACATATAGAGTATAATGTATAATGCTGTATATAATACATAGATTTTTTTACTATCTTATAAGGCTTTTCTACAACTTATGAAATGAATCACATATGTGTTGGCATCATATCTTCCCTTGCCTGAGACAACATGAAATAATTACTTATTTACTGAAGCAGTCTTGTAATATTCCTTGATGCTGAACTTTAAGTAGCAACTACTTAGTTACCCAAACTGGCAGAGGAGACGAACCCTATTTGCCATCCTGTTTTCTTGCCTGGAGAATTCTATGGACACGACAAGCCTGGCAGGCTGCAGTCCATGGAGTCGCAAAGAGTTGGACACTACTCAGTGACTTTCATTTTACTTTTCATTTTTAAAAGTGGACCAAAAATTGTACATTTTTTTCATGTCTTCTCAAAAAAAAAAGTATTGACAATAGTCCAAACCATTAACTTCTATAGAAAAGTTTTTCAACTGTGGAACCATATTTTAGATTATCTTTTGTCTACACACATAAATTGAATTAGAATGATTGACTCTTGTCCACATTATGCAGATAAAGCAACGCTGGAAAGTCTCTTTATTTGACTGAAAGTCCATAGCACTCCTTGTTTTTAATTTACTTAAGCTAATGTTTCTTGGGAGAATGGAAAATAGTTATGAGTCAGTGTAAATATTCAGATGTTCCTTTTTCCCAATTTTATTTTTCAATGTGGAAATGGTTTAATATTAGTTTGCTTAATTTATTTAATATTAGCTTTCAATGTGGAAATAGTTTGTTTAATATTCCTCAAAAAGAAGATTATATTTTATGAGTGAGATATTTATACAGTGAAAAGTAAAAGGAGATTATTTTTTTCAGGAAAGAAAACATTTTCTAAACTTTCTTCATGCTGAGTTTTTACATTTTCATTTAACAACCCCACACTTGTGAATACATACTAGCACCCAGACTCACTGTAATAGCATTAATTACTCTGAAATATATTACTGCCTTTGGTTTTATTGTGTTTCTTTAAAAATCTTATATGTATACTTCATATATGCAGGTCAGGAAGCAACAGTTAGAACTGGACATGGAACAACAGACTGGTTCCAAATAGGAAAAGGAGTACGTCAAGGCTGTACATTGTCACCCTGCTTATTTAACTTATACTCAGAGTACATCATGAGAAACGCTGGGCTGGAAGAAGCACAACCTGGAATCAAGATTGCCAGGAGAAATATCAATAACCTCAGATATGCAGATGATACCACCTTTATGGCAGAAAGTGAAGAGGAACTAAAAAGCTTCCTGATGAAAGNGCTGTACATTGTCACCCTGCTTATTTAACTTATACTCAGAGTACATCATGAGAAACGCTGGGCTGGAAGAAGCACAACCTGGAATCAAGATTGCCAGGAGAAATATCAATAACCTCAGATATGCAGATGATACCACCTTTATGGCAGAAAGTGAAGAGGAACTAAAAAGCTTCCTGATGAAAGTGAAAGAGGAGAGTGAAAAAGTTGGCTTAAAGCTCAACATTCAGGAAACGAAGATCATGGCATCCAGTCCCATCACTTCAAGGGAAATGGATGGGGAAACAGTGGAAACTGTCAGACTATTTTTGGGGGCTCCAAAATCACTGTAGATGGTGACTGCAGCCATGAAATTAAAAGACGCTTACTCCTTGGAAGAAAATTTATGACCAACCTAGACAGCATATTCAAAAGCAGAGACATTACTTTGACGACTAAGGTCCGTCTAGTCAAGGCTATGGTTTTTCCTGTGGTCATGTATGGATGTGAGAGTTGGACTGTGAAGAAGGCTGAGCGTCAAAGAATTGATGCTTTTGAACTGTGGTGTTGGAGATGACTCTTGAGTGTCCCTTGGACTGCAAGGAGATCCAACCAGTCCATTCTGAAGGAGATCAGCCCTGAGATTTCTTTGGAGGGAATGATGCTAAAGCTGAAGCTCCAGTACTTTGGCCACCTCATGCGAAGAGTTGACTCATTGGCAAAAGACTCTGATTCTGGGAGGGATTGGGAGCAGGAGGAGAAGGGGACGACGGAGGATGAGATGGCTGAATGGCATCACGGAGTCGATGGCCGTGAGTCTGAGTGAACTCCAGGAGTTGGCAATGGACAGGGAGGCCTGGCGTACTGTGATTCATGGGGTCGCAAAGAGTTGGACACGACTGAGTGACTGAACTGAGCTGAAATGAACTGAAGTAAGCAAAAAATCAAATTAGCTGTTCTATTTATCTGCTTTTAGTGCATTAAAGAAAATTTAGTCTCATTCGGCCATGAGTTTGGTAATTTTCAAAAAATTACTCTTAGAATTATTTAAGTGGTGAAGTCAATGGTACAGGCAAAAGGAGGACCCAAATTGGTTAAAGAATCATCAGAGATGTTAACTATAAATTGTTTAGAGCACAAGGATACATATAACATTAAAATAAAATGTTCTTTTAAAGTTAATGAGATTTTCTTTAGGTGGCTTATCTCATTTACATTAGTCATGCCACTCCTCCTTGAATTTTTGATACTCAAGGGTAGTAACTCTTCAGATCCCAGTAAGAAGGCAGCCTAGAAGTTTTCATTCTAATCCAATATAATAAATAACTCTGCATCTAGGTGGTAAATTCTGTGAGGGCCAGATCTAAGGTTTTCTTCCCTCTGTTATAGTGCCAATTCCTCACTCTGGGTCTGTCAAAGAGATTATATTTGCTAAATAAAGACAGTGTGAAACTGTTCACATTTAGTAATGAAAACTTTAACGCAGATGAATTAGCACCAGAAAAAAACACAACTAAAATAGTATTCTGATAAAACTACTGAGGTATGAATTTTAAAACATGCCATACCAGGTTCATTCTTTTAAAAGTGCCATTCCTTAAGCATTTTGAACACATATTACATTCTTTATAATGCTAATATTTGATATCCTTGAGAATAGAACTGTTTTTTTCTGATTTTTGCATAGGGCAACTTAGTCCTTGGGATTTAAAATAGTGATTGCAAGCTCATGTTTGGTTATTTTAATGTGTGGGAATTCTGTGAGGTCTGGCTGAAAGAACTTCTTTCAGAGACAATATATTTTTCCTTCTGGTAGGTACTGTGAAGCAGGGGCTAGTAATTTAAAATTCTGAGTTCAAAGAGAGCACTGTGGTAACCACTGTTTTTTCCTAGGCCTGAACTCAGGTTCCTAGTGACAGTCTGAACGTCTTTTTGCTGATGGTAGTCGTCTTCTAGGCTATCCTTACTTTGAGGATATAGTCCTTCAGTGGTTCTGGATTTATACAAAGGTTAAAATCTTTTTCTTCCTAGATTCAAGGCCCTGCTCCCAGTGTACCCCACTGGCAATAAGCCCTGAGTTTTTAGCTCCTGGGATCAGCAAAGGTCATCAGGATGCTCAAGTCTTTAGAAAACACTGCATTAGTTTTTCAACAGCTTATCTGTTATTTTTTATCCAGGCTTTTGTATAAAAGTCCTTGAGGCTTTCCTATTTGCTACATTAGCAGAAAGTAGAAGTTGAACATGATAAAATATTCATAGATGCTTATTTCCCATACTGAATTAACATTAAACATAATTCAAGCCATCAGGGAATTATCATTGGGAATTTTTTCTTTTTCTCTGCTGGTTACCTAGTTTGTGAGACACATGATCAAATGTGACATAAAAAATTAATGAGTTCATAAAAGAGAACACAAGGAATCTAGGTTTATATAACATAAAATATGATCTGTATTTAAAATAATTCAGTCAACTAAAATATTCATATTTCCTCAGTGAAAGAGCTTTCTGTTAAGATGTTTGGTCTGAAGAAGAAAAACAAAACCTCAGGACTGAGAGAAGAGGGGATGGGAGGTACCTTCAATTATTTGAAAAAAATCAAAATGGAAAATGGCTTTCATAGAAGACAGTCTCCCCAATTTTTGAAATCTATTATTTTCAGTTCTACAGAATATAGTGAAAGTGTGTTAGTCACTCAGTCATGTCACACTCTGCGACCCCATGGACTGTAGCCATGGGGCCTTTGAAGGGCCTTCGGGGTAGGGATCACTTTTAAAATGCCATACTCCTTCATCTGCAGTCATATATTCTTAAAAAACACTGA
Organism: Aepyceros melampus; assembly: GCA_006408695.1. NCBI lineage: Eukaryota > Metazoa > Chordata > Mammalia > Artiodactyla > Bovidae > Aepyceros > Aepyceros melampus. The sequence goes on from SJXQ01001180.1 coordinate 86,332, forward strand.
AAAAAATTAAATGTTGGATTGCCTGGGCAAAGGTCACTTCTTTATTAAAAACTCCATTAACTTCTAATAATTTTAGTTTCATTTTACTGCCCTATTAAGACTAAATAAATGGCTGAAAATACCACCAGGGTAAGAATCAAATACTCTTGAGGTAGGTATAAGGCACACATTAAAAAAAATTGGTCCACATTGTTTTATGCCTGACTGTCTCCTAGACATTTTTGAATAAGATGTTGTTTCAACCACATTGATTCTGATTATCTCCTGGGAAAAACAAAGCAGACAGCTATTTACTTGGGATAGGGCCTTATGAGTCTGTCATTAGTTTATTTACATGAGAGAGAAAGGTGACTTCTGGGAAGGTAAATTAGGAAATTGATTAAAATCTCCAACTCTGGAGGCAATCATTTTTCTTAGAATCCCAGCCCCATCCCTTTAGCAGCTACTTGGAAATTTACCTTTTGTATTTCATACTTGTATCATCTGTAAAATAGAGATGAATCACAGAACTAATCTCACATCTCTTTGGGTTGCTGTGAGAAATTACTAGTTTATTCATGTAAAGTGCTTAGAAGTATAAGTACTTGCTGATTAACACTATTATTATTATTATTAATTGTTTTTATTACTAGAACAAACTCAGAGCCTGTGTCTTTAAGGAGAAAAGCTCATGTCACAGGTGATTATAGGAGTAAACTTTATATTCCTAAGCCCCACCTATCAATAGGGACTGATATTGTCACATTAACCAGCTTGCATGGATGATATTTCACATCCATGCTCTCAAGTCCCTCCTCAGAATTCTAAGATAGTCAATTTCAGTTAATTTGGCATTTGGGTCAAATATCATAAAAATATGATGTTTGATGGTCAACTTGATGTTCAAGTATCTGAACAGAACTGGACAAAAAAAAATAATATAAATGGCCACAGATATAAAAGTCAAAAAATGGTTTTTCCTGTGGTCACGTATGGATGTGAGAGTCGGACTGTGAAGAAGGCTGAGCACCGAAGAATTGATGCTTTTGAACTGTGGTGTTGGAGAAAACTCTTGAGAGTCCCTTGGATTGCAAGGAGATCCAACCAGTCCCTTCTGAAGCAGATCAACCCTGGATTTCTTTGGAAGGAATGATGCTAAAGCTGAAACTCCAGTACTTTGGCCACCTCATGCGAAGAGTTGACTCATTGGAAAAGACCCTGATGCTGGGAGGGATTGGGGGCAGGAGGAGAAGGAGATGACAGAGGATGAGATGGCTGGATGGTATCACGGACTCGATGGACGTGAATCTGAGTGAACTCGGGGAGTTGGTGATGGACAGGGAGGCCTGGTGTGCTGTGATTGATGGCGTCGCAAAGAGTTGGACACGACTGAGCGACTGAACTGAACTGAACAAACAAGTTAGAATGTGGGTGAGGATAATGAGTCTCATAATCTGATATTTTGATTAGCATTAGCATTTCCATTTAAATTTTTATTTATTTTCATATTTAAATTGCTGCTGCTGCTGCTGCTGCCAAGTCGCTTCAGTCCTGTCTGACTCTATGCGACCCCAGAGACGGCAGCCCACCAGGCTCCCCAATCCCTGGGATTCTCCAGGCAAGAACACTGGAGTGGGTTGCCATTTCCTTCTCCAATGCATGAAAGTGAAAGGTGAAAGTGAAGTCGCTCTCTCACCTACTCTTAGCGACCCCATGGACTGCAGCCTACCAGGCTCCTCCATCCATGGGATTTTCCAGACAAGAGTACTGGAGTGGGGTGCCATTGCCTTCTCCGCATATTTAAATTAGCAATTTAAAATACATTAACATTGTTAAATGCTTTGTAAATACATTAATTATTGCTGAGAATTCTAGCACTTATCCAAAGAAAAGTTCTTTTATGTAACAATACTACACAAAATAAATACTTGATAGCTTCTCTTTCAAGTTTATCTTTCCCTGTCTTTTCCTGTTATTTTATTATTCCAAGTTTTTAAAATATTTGCATTTGGAGAATAGGATGGGACAAATGTGAAACATTTGTCACATACAGAGGGTATGGCCATATTGAACCAGAATCCACTCCAATTTTCATGAGCGAATTAGTAAAAGGCCCTACTGTCATCTGTTCCCTCCCACCAGCACTACTGATAATTTGCATCACCTGCCAAGATGACATTTCAGGATTTTTAAATTAAGGTGTAATTAACATATAACATTATATTCATTTCAGGTATACAACATGATTCAATATTTGTATATATTGTGAAATAATATCACAAGAGGTCTAGTCTGGTTTAATGTCTTAGCAACTCTCAAATATATGCAACAGAGTACTGCAAACTATTGTTGCCATGCTGTTTGTGACACCCCCATGCATTTCTTTTATAACTGTAAGTTTGTACCTTTTCATCACCTGCATCCACTTCGCCTATGCCTCACCCTGCCTGCGGCAACCACCAGTCTGCTCTCTGTATCTATAAGCACCTTTCTTTTATTTTCAGAGTCCCTCTGTAATTGAGTTCATACACTATTTGTCTTTCTCTGTCTGATTTATTTCACTTAGCATAGTGAAAAGCAGTTTCAAGTTCCATCTATGTTGTTACAAATGGCAAGATTTCCTTCTTTCTTTTGGCTGAATAATAGTCCATTGTGTGTATATGTATGTATATACATATATATATGAGTGAAAAGTGTTAGTCGTTCAGTCATGCCTGACTCTTTGCAACCGCATGGACTGTAGCCCTCCAGGCTCCTCTGTCCATGGAATTCTCCAGGCAGGAATGCTGGAATGGGTAGTCATTCCCTTCTCTAGGGGATCTTCCTGACCCAGGGTTCAAGTCCGGGTCTGCTGCATTGCAGGCAGTTTCTTTAGTGTCTGAATCATATGCTAGTTCAATTTTTAGCTTTTGGAGTCCCCTCCATAATCCTTTCCATACATAGTAACGCACTAATTTACAATCCTGCCAGCAATGTACAATAGTTCCCTTTTCTTCATATCCTCATTAACTTTTGTTACTTTTCAACATTTTCATAACCATTTTATCTCATTGTGGGTTTTGCATTGCTCTGATGATGAGAGATGCTGAGGTTTTTATTCCCATGCGTCTGAGGGCAATTTGAACATCTTCTTTGGAAAAAATGTCTATTTAGTCTTCTGTCCATTTTTAATTGAGTTCCTTATTTTTTAAATATTGAGTTGTTTGAGCTACTTATAAATTTTGACTATTAACCCCTGACCGATCATATCATTTGCAAACATTCCCTCCCGTTAGTAGGTTATCTTTTTGTTTTGTTTGTGGTTTCCTCTGCTGTACAAAAGCTTTCACATAAACTAGTCCATTTTATGTCATAGAGTGTTCTGCCTATGTCCTCCTCTAGGAGTTTCATGATTTGAGATGTTATGCTGAGGTCTTTAATCCATGTTGAGTTTGTTTTAGTTTACAGTGTGAGGAAATCTTCTAACATCATTGCTTTATATTTAGAGGTTCTGTTTTCCTGGCACCACTTTCTTTTTTTTTTTGGCTGTACCACAGGGTTTGTGGGATATTAGTTCCCCAGTGAGGGACCGAACCCAGGCCCAAGGCCACAAAGGTGCCGAGTCTGAACCACTGGACCACTGGGGAACTTCCTGGCACCACTTACTGAAGAGACTGTCTTTCCTCAAGAATATATACTATTTCCTGCTTTGTTGTAGGTTAATCAATCATAAATAGGTACATGGGTTTATTTATGCATAATTTCCTATTGATATAGTACCCATCTTGCAAGGTTCATTTTGTATTCTACCACTATAGAGAGGCCTACTCAAATATCCTCCTAGTTAGAAATAAGTAGTCCTTATATTTCTCTTTCATCTACCGGTCTATCTATCTATATCACTTGTTCTTATCATTGCAGTCTTTCTTTGTATATATGTCCAGTTTCCCCATTACAAGATCTTTCCTGTTATAAGACTTAACATTCATTTGGCATTGCGATGAACAAACATTCGCAGTGTTGAGCATATGGTAGATGACTAATAAATTCATATGGTAATTAAACTGATTAATTCGTTTGGAAATACAAGTCTCAAACTTATGACATCTGCTGATTTATAGCTGGGTCCTACCCAGGGAATTTTAGGAGCTGTAAGGTCACATTTCAGAAAATTCTGATTTTTTTGTCTATGTTGCTAATTTTACCCTGGGCATATAGCTTTGTAGGATATTTCTATCATAGAAAGGCAACCCACTGAAAATTGCAAATGCAAATATTAGAAACTCAGCATAAACATAAACACCTGCTTCAATGGAAGCTCGTAACTGTCAAAGAGAGAAAAGTGTATCTGGGTATCAACATCTTTCTTTTCCATTGTTCTATCACCATTTTGCAAACAATAATGTTTCTAAATAAGCAACATACTATTTCTTCTAAATTGGATGCTTGTGTTTAAGAAAATGCAAAAATAAGAGAACTAAATACAATTAGAGGTTACATTAAATTTGTATATTTAGATACTATAGGAATTTTGTGTGTCATATTCATATCAGATAAAAGTAATTTTTGTTACATAGCTCTATGCAAGGGAAGAAGCAACAAAAATTTCTTCAGACTTCTTAGACTTCCAAACCCTCGGATTCTTTATCACAGAACTGTCCCTTAGTTTTTCAATATGCATTTTCCTTCAGTCTCACTAGATTTTTCCTGCTTTCTTCTTTTGAAACTTAGGCATTTGCTTAAAACATGTTCCATTGACTTCACTCATGTTCACCCTCAATTCATTCTTTCTTTGACATATAAGTCCTCTGCTAAGAATCTTTCAATGCAAGGAAACGACAGCCTAACTTGTCAATTGTAAGTGATTATCTGGCTTCATTTTTTCAAGGCCTCTGACAATTTCTGGCCTCATCTGCTGCCGTTTCTCACTTGAGCATAACGCTACTTTTACCCATTCCTCTGTGACATCAGACTCTCGCCTAAAGATTGGCTTCCCGTTTGCTTTTCTTTAACCTGGAGTGCTCTTCTGTCTTGAATGCCATCTTCTGAGAGAGGGCTTCTTTTTCAGCCACTCTAAGTTAGGTTTCTGCAACCTCTCCATAACAGTTTCTCTCTTTTCTGTCATGGTTTTGGAAAATTACCTTCTGATATTTTCTTTGAATTTAGCTTTTTTTCCCCCTTTATTTTGACTCTACTAAAATAATTGCCAATCTGGATTTTCTGCCTTCATTTTTCTTATGTTTAATTCACCTTACAGTTAGAATACACTGATCCAAACATTTGTTTAACCATCTCATTTCTCCACTCTCCTACTAAAATATAATAAATATTTGATAAATACTCTATGCCCAGAGGATAAAAGTAAAAGTCCTTAGCCCATTGTTCAAAGTCACCATGTAGAGCCTCTATCTACAGCCTTAAAGCATAACTTGTTTAGTTGCTAAGTTATGTCCAACTCTTTTGCAATCCCATGAACTGTATCCTTCCCCAGGCTTCCCTTCCCATGAGATTTCCCAGGCAAGAATACTGGATTGGGTTGCCCTTTCCTTCTCTAGAGAATCTTCCCAACCCAGAGACTGAACCCGAGTCTTCTGCATTGGCAGGCAGATTCTTTACCACTGAGCCACCAGGAAAACCTCAAACTACAACTTTTATTAGTCCTTTAAAAGGAATGCTCTGCCTCAGGGAATAAAACATCTTGTTAACATACATTCTTGCCTGTTCAGTTCAGCTTCACATAATTTCTATCGCCTCAGTCACTCATCTACATATCTAAGTCTTTGTTCTTTATTTTACTAACACTTCAAGGAACACTTCTCCAACTGTTCCAGAATCTAACGATTGTTCCCTTTTTCTTCATACCTACTCAGATCTAAGCAGAAAGATTTTTGTAAATAGTAAGTCAATTTAAAATAGCCATAAATTGTTGTATGAAAGAATCGTTATGCTGTTTGTATTTGATAAAGTTGCAAAAAAAACCCAAAAACCTCTCAATTATCCTTTTTTTAAAAAATTCATCACATTCACCCAAACATGATGGGCTTCCTCACTGAGGATCCAGCTCTCTGTCAGAAAATGGAAATAGAGCAGCACACCATATTCAGTCAAAACAGACAAAAATCATGCCCTTAGGGAGTTTCATTCTTGAAGAGATGGTGGTAGGGGCTAAGAAGACAGAGAGTAAAGAAGACAAATAGGCAAATATAGAGAACAGCAGATGGTGGTGAGTGCTAAGTGAAAGTCACTCTTTCTCTGACTCTTTCTGATCCGATGGACTATACCGTCCATGGAATTCTCCAAGCCAGAATACTGCAGTGGGTTGCCATGCCCTTCTCCAGGGGATCTTTGCCACCTAGTGACTGACCCCAGGTCTCCCACATTATAGGCAGATTCTTTACCCTCTGAGTCACCAGGGAAGCCCTGGTGAGCACTAAGGAGTATAACAAAACAGGGAGGGATGGGGTTGTAACAGAGATGAGGAGCGCAGAAAGCACTCAGGGAGAGTGTGACATTGGAGGAAAGGCCAGAGGTGATGAGGGAGTGAGACATGAATATCTAAGGGGTGGGTGAAGTGCTTCTGGTACGATGGAAGGGCAAATATAAGGCTGGAGTATTCTGAGCAAGACACCTGGCTCCGTGGTAAAGAATCCGCCTGCAAGGCCGGAGCCAGAGGAGATGTGGGTTCGATCCCTGGTTTGGGAGATCCCTTGGAGGAGGGCATGACAACCGACTCCAGTAGTGACCTTGCCTAGTCCCAGGTACAGAGAAGCCTGGCAGGCTACAGTGTATAGGGTTGCCAAGAGGTGGACACAACTGAAGTGACTTAGCATGCATGCATATTCTGAGCAAAGGGAGCAAGGAAGAGAAAGCGACCAAGTCCCAGAGGTAACTTGGGGCTCAAGCATGTAGAATTGTGTAGGCCATTGTGAGGACTTGGCTTTAGGGAAGCATTAGGAAGCGAAACGATGGGATTTCTGTGTTAATGGAATCCTTTGAGTAGCTGCTTGAGAGACAGCAATTTAAGAGCAGCAACAAAAGAAGTAGGGAGACCAGTGAAGGGCTCTTGAAAAAATCCAGAGAAAGGCAATGGTGACTTGAACCCGACAGAAGCAGCCAGTTTCAGGAACCAGTGTATAATAGGAATATACTTTAAAGATAAAGCTAATAGGATATGTTGTAAAATTATATCTGGGTGTGAGACAAAGAGGAAAATGCAAGGATGATGGGTGATGATTTGGAGAATTTGGGCCAAAGCATCTGAAAAACAGAATAGAGATCTGGAAAATTATGAGAAGTGCAGATCTGGAGCAGGGTCAGGGAGTTAGGAAGTAAGTTTTTGATGTCTTAAATGCAGATGTCATTTAGAAAACTAAGGTGGATTTTTTTGAAGTCTGAAGTTTAAGAGAGGAATACACGTTGGTGACACCAATGTGAGAATCATTACATATAAAATGTAATATACATTTTACATATACTTAAATCTGTAATTTAGCCAAGATTATCAAAGGGATGAGAGAAAATGAATAAAATGTGAAGAGGTTCACAGACTGAGTGTGGGGCGCGTCTCAGTGTTTGGATGGGGGAGATGAGGAAGGAGTCAATAAAGCAAACTAATAGAGTCTAAGAGGCAGAAGAAGAAAAAAACATAGAAATGGTATTACTAGAAGGCTGGAAGATGTTGCAAGGTGAGAGTAATCAAGTCTGCCAAATACCCCTGAAGACTAGAAATTCTAATCACTGGATTTGGCAACACTGAGATCACTAATGTTCTTAATATTATCAGTTTCACTGGAGAGCTAGTGGCAAGAGCCTGAGAGAATTAGAAGAAATTGGAGACAATGAGCATTCACAATTTTCTGAGTCACTTTGCTGTACAGGAAATGAGAGAGACTGCAGTGGGGAGTAATTAAAGCCACAAGTGGAGTCAAGAGAACTTGTACAAATATTATTAACAACACTGGAAAGTAATAGAGTTTGAACATTGATGGAAAAGAAAGGGAGAGAGAGAGAGGAAGAATACAGAAATTGTGTCTGAGTAGGCAAGAGGGGATTGGAGAAGGAAATGGCAACCCACTCCATACTCTTGCGTGGAAAATCCCATGGACGGAGGAGCCTGGTAGGCTGCGGTCCATGGGGTCGGGAAGAGTTGGATATGACTAAGCAAAGTCACTTTCACCTTTCACTTTCATGCATTGAGAAGGAAATGGCAACCCACTCCAGGGTTCTTGCCTGGAGAATCCCAGGGACGGGGGAGCCTGGTGGGCTTCCATCTATGGGGTTGCACAGAGCCGGACACGACTGAAGCGACTTAGCAACAGCAGCAGCAGTAGCAGGCAAGAGGGGATGGTGACTGCAGCCATGAAATTAAAAGAGGCTTACTACTTGGAAGGAAAGTTATGACCAACCTAGACAGCATATTCAAAAGCAGAGACATTACTTTGCCAACAAAGGTCCATCTAGTCAAGGCTATGGTTATTCCAGTGGTCATGTATGGATGTGAGAGTTGGACTGTGAAGAAAGCTGAGGGCCAAAGAATTGATGCTTTTGAACTGTGGTGTTGAAGAAGACTCTTGAGAGTCCCTTGGACTGCAAGGAGATCCAACCAGTCCATCCTAAAGGAGATCAGTCCTGGGTGTTCATTGGAAGGACTGATGCTGAAACTGAAGCTCTAGTACTTTGGCCACCTCATGCAAAGAGTTGATTCATTGGAAAAGACTCTGATGCTGGGAGGGATTGGGGGCAGGAGGAGAAGGGGATGGACAGGGGACGAGATGGCTGGATGACCTCTCCGACTCAATGGACATGAGTCTGGGGAAGCTTCGGGAGTTGGTGATGGACAGGGAGGCCTGGAGTGCTGTGGTTCATGGGGTCGCAAAGAGTCAGACACGACTGAGTGACTGAACTGAACTGAACTGATGCTAAGCTTTTTAGGGTTGGGTTGAGGCATAATGTAATTTGCCACTTAATTTATAATGTTTCAGATAAAAAGTCAGAGAAAGAAACAAGTGAAGCAAATGTGCAAAATATCATAAATGTAGGTGAAGGGAAAACTTGATAAGAATAAAATTTTGACTCTATATGTTTTGTCAGCTTTAGTACAATGGTCAGAGTTCAGTGTTTCTATTAACAGTACCCAACCTGCTGTATAGTACGGGATAACTGAACACCCAGCAATGAAACAGAAGGGATATGCCAAGTATTAATATATGTGTGTCATAGGATGTTGATGATGTTATCTTTATATGAGGAAGACTAGATGGATGGTTTAGTACCATAGAAAAAGAGATAGATTTGAGGCGTAAAAATAAACTTGAGAAGCTGGTATATTATGCAAGGTACCACAACATGCTCTTCTTGACTATAGCATGCCTCAGAGCAAATAGAGCTGACTTAATATTAAAATGGCTTTAGTCCTACTGGCCCACTGTCTCCCTGGAGAGTGAGGGTACAGATTGTTTTCTAAAATGCAACAATCAGTAGTGAAAGTCTGTCATAATGAGTACTCCAAAATCATAAAGGTCAAAATATATGTTCTAACCCATGCTTAGTTGCTCATGCATATGAGCTGTTTGGCAGCAGCCCCACTTCCCTAGAGACAACCAAATGCTTTATTCACCAATGACAGTTGTGACTACAGAAATAATCCTCTTACAGATTGTTCTTTGTGATTAATAGTAATGAAAACAAAAACCATTGTGCTGAGGCCACATTTTTTAGGTCATTTCATGATTATATTTGGTTCAACAATATTGAAAAGTAAGGATTAAAAAAATGAGATGTCTTTGAATTCCTAAGATGAGACTGGTGACTTGAGATCTTTTCTTACCGAGATTATTTGTAAATTAATCTTTTTTTTTTCCTTAGACAAAGCTTCTTTAAATCTTTATCTTTTTTTAATTCATCCAATGAGTTTTTTTTTAATTTATTTATTTTAATTGGAGGCTAATTACAATATTGTACTGGTTTTTGCCATACATTGACACAACTCAGCCATGGGTGTACATGCGTTCCCCATCCTGAAACCCCTCCTACCTCCCTCCTCATCCCATCTTTAAGGGTCGTCCCAGTGCACCAGCCCTGAGCACCCTTTATCATGCATCGAACGTGGACTGGTGATCTGTTCACATATGATAATATACATGTTTCAGTGCTATTCTCTCAAATCATCCCACACTTGCCTTCTCACACAGAGTCCAAAAGACTGTTCTATACATCTGTGTCTCTTTTGCTGTCTCTCATAGAAGGTCATTGTTACCATCTTTCTAAATTCCATATATATGTGCTGTATTCTGCATTGATGTTTTTCTTTCTGACTTACTTTACTCTGTATAATAGGCTCCAGTTTCATCCACCTCATTAGAACTGATTCAAATGTATTCTTTTTAATGGCTGAGTAATATTCCATTGTGTATATGTACCACAGCTTTCTTATCCATTCATCTGCTGATGGACATCTAGGTTGCTTCCATGTCCTGGCTATTATAAACAGTGCCGCAATGAACATTGGGGTACACGTGTCTCTTTCAATTCTGGTTTCCTTGGTGTGTATGCCCAGCAGTGGGATCGCTGGATCATAAGGCAGTTCTATTTGCAATTTTTTAAGGAATCTCCACACTGTTCTCCATAGTGGCTGTACTAATTTGCATTCCCACCAACAGTGTAAGAGGGTTCCCTTTTCTCCACACCCTCTCCAGCATTTATTGCTTGTTGACTTTTGGATCGCAGCCATTCTGACTGGTGTGAAATGGTACCTCATTGTGGTTTTGATTTGCATTTCTCTGATAATGAGTGATGTTGAGCATCTTTTCATGTGTTTGTTAGCCATTTGTATGTCTTCTTTGGAGAAATGTCTATTTAGTTCTTTGGCCCATTTTTTGATTGGGTCATTTATTTTTCTGGAGTTGAGCTGCATAAGCTGCTTGTATATTTTTGAGATTAGTTGTTTGTCAGTTGCTTCATTTGCTATTATTTTCTCCCATTCAGAAGGCTGTCTTTTCACCTTGCTTATAGTTTCCTTTGTTGTGCAGAAGCTTTTAATTTTAATTGGATCCCATTTGTTTATTTTTGCTTTTATTTCCAGTATTCTGGGAGGTGGATCATAGAGGATCCTGCTGTGATTTATGTCAGAGTACTAGAACACAGGTTTCCCTATGTGCTTCTGGCATATGGATTACATAAGAAAACATAATAGGGATGAATTATAAAAGGCTCCTCTCTGCCCTCATAGCAGTCATAATGATCTTGTGTCTAAATAAGGCCCCATAACTCACAATTAGGGTCCTTTTTGATCCTCTTAAGCACAAGCTTAAGTTCTAGATTTAAAGTGCTTCTTTCACATTTCATGGGCCATGCTCAATTTCTTTTTTCCATAATTTTGCTTTTCCCAGGCTCTTCAATAATATTGATTTAGAGGAAGGGGACACAGTATTCCAGATACTTATAATATAAACAAAAAGCCCTAATAGATTTTCTCTCACAAATTTACATAAAGTTGGCTTGGCTGGTGAGCGCATACTGTGGTATATGCCATAGAGGACTTTTTTTTTCTTCAAAAGTTCAGTTCAGTTCAGTCACTCAGTTGTGTCCGACTCTTTGCAACCCCATGAATTGTAGCACACCAGGCCTCCCTGTCCATCACCAACTCCCAGAGTTCACTCAGACTCACATCCATTGAGTCAGTGATGCCATCCAGCCATCTCAACCTCTGTCGTCCCCTTTTCCTCCGGCCCCTAATCCCTCCCAGCTCAGAGTCTTTTCCAATGAGTCAAATCTTCACATGAGGTGGCCAAAGTACTGGAGTTTCAGCTTCAGCATCAGTCCTTCCAATGAACACCCAGGACTGATCTCCTTTAGGATGGACTGGTTGGATCTCCTTGCAGTCCAAGGGACTCTCAAGAGTCTTCTCCAACACCACAAATGTAGTGTGAACTAATTCTAAATTTATAGAAGAGCTATAAATATAGTACAGAGAATTCCCATATATCCTGTACCCAAGTTCACCTACTGTTAACATCTTATATAAGCATGGAATACTTACCAAAGCTAAGAAATTAATGCTGGTACAAAACTGTCAACTAAACTCTTCAGGTTTCCCACGTTTCTCCACTAATAATCTTAGTTTGTCCCAGTTCCAATCCCAAGACACCATGCTGTATTTAGTCATCAGGTCTTCTTAACCTGCTCTAATCTGTGACAATTTCTCAGTCTTTCTGTGTCCTCCCTGATCTTGACATTTCTGAAAAGGACTGGCCACATATTTTGTAGAATGACCTTTGGTTTGGGTTTATCTGATATTTCCTCATGATTACATGGAGATGATGAATTTTTATGCCCCTCTTATCACATCCTCAGGGCATGCAGTTATAGAGATTTAGAAATGCATGTTTCCCCTTCGGAAAGGAAAGCATAATGCATGAAGCAATGCAGGAAAAAAATTATTATCATACTCTTTCCCTGCTGGCATTTTGGCCTGCTCCCATAAGCCAACACTAGAAGTCAGCACGTAGGGTGCTGAAAGGACTCCAGGACCTCTACCACACTCATCTTCACAGGCCCTACTGCCCCTGCAGTGAATGCATGGAATGTTCTCATGCCAGGACACACATCCTGAGTTGGCACCATGGCTCTGCAATGCCTCTTCAAAGGGTGCACCATTACACAGCTGCTCTCCATCCTCTATTGTGAACAGTTACAACAATAAAGGGAGTCCCTGTCTGTTATTTGTTGTTGTTGTTCAAGCTAAGAAAACTGCTGATAACTTCAAAAAAAAATGGCTATTAACTTTTATTCTCTCTTTCATTTTCTCAATCGTCTCTTTTAATCTACATCGGAGCAGAGAGACACAGTCAAAAGCTGTGCCCCAGGGGAGTCACACTCTTCCCTAAGTTAATTCTCACCTTGGAGATAGTGGCTCAGCTAATAATTATATTGCTGAAGAACAACAAAAGGGGAGGAAGGGAGAATGAGTCATGGTGGATGTACCATGCTCAGCACTTTCCATCAGATCCCATTTAAATCTGAGAACCTATGAGGTGAATATTATTTTCCCTGTTTTACAGATGAGGAGAGAAGAGTTCAGTAGGATTAAAAAAATTTTTTCAAAGACAGTCAGGTAGTAAGGGGTAAAGACAAAGGTCCCTCCCTTTCTCACCAGAGATATAGATCACACAACCTCTCTGAGTTCCAGGTTAAAAGACATACATTTTCATGCTATCACCAATCAACTCCAATCCTGATACCATTTCCCTAGAGGGTGAGTGAGGCTTCCCTGGTGGCTCAGAGGTTAAAGCGTCTGCCTCCAATGCAGGAGACCTGGGTTCGATCCCTGGGTCGGGAAGATCCCCTGGAGAAGGAAATGGCAATCCACTGCAGTATTCTTGCCTGGAGAATCCCATGGATGGAATAGCCTAGTAGGTTACAGTCCACGGGGTGGCAAAGAGTCAGATACGACTGAGTGACTTCACCTTCACCAGAGGGTGGGTACCCAGATAATCACCCTGAGATAATTGGTAAAGGCTATTTCTAATACTCTGATCCCTTTTAAAAGGAAGAGATGGATGTAAACAATAATATCCACAGCACAAAGGGTTCCACACAGTCCTTATTCAATTCTATTTGATTGTATATGGATTGGACCCTGTTAGAGGTCTGAGAAGGATTTTGTTCATCTCCCTAAGAGTTCAGTGCCTCTCCTTCCACATGGCTAGTCCTACTCTAATACAGAAAAGTACAAACAAAAATGTTTTTTCCCTGTTTCTGATGGCTCCCTGTGTCATATACAACTATAACAAGAATTCCTTGTAGGAACGTAGCAAAATAAGAAACTAAAGAAAAAGATTCTGACCTTAACTCTTGGCTTTACTTATCTGTAAAGATCTTAAATTTAAAGAACAAATTTCTTCATGCTCAAGGCCATAAAATGCTAAAGTGAAAGTGTTAGTCGCTCAGTTGTGTCCAGCTCTTTGTGATCCCAAGGACTGTAGCCTGCCAGGCTCTTCTGTCCAAGGAATTCTCCAGGCAAGAATACTGGAGTGGTTTGCCATTTCCTTCTCCAGGGGATCTTCCCTATCCAGGGATCAAACCTGGATCTCCCGCATAGCAGACAGATTCTTTACTACTCAAGGTCTTCGGGCTCCCTATTTCTCATGGTATCATGGGCAGTCCAGCACTTTCAGAAAACTTAATTTCTTAAGAGATTCCATGTCTGGGTCTCTGATTATTCTTACGCCTAAGTGCCTACATTACAGTCTCTCCAGAACACTACCCTTGCAATATTATGCACTGCGATTCTGAGCCCTTCCAGGGAACTTCACTTACTGGGCTGCACTAGTGGGTAGTTCAGCATAAAGAATCTGCCTGCAATCAAGGCAGGAGATGCAGGCTGATCACTGGGCCAGGAAAATCCCCTGGAAAATAAATGAGATGGCAACCCAATCCCGCATTCTTGCCTGGGAAATCCCATGGACAGAGGAGCCTGGAGGGCCGCAGTCCACGAGTCACAAGAGTTGGACACAACTTAGTGACTAAACCACCATCCCCAGGAAACCTTACATCTAAGGACGTGATCCTCCTGATCTGACTTCCTTCAGCAAGTGCAACTCTGATCAGCCCCTCAAGGAAGCCGTCTGTGGACGTCATTAGGGATGCTTACAAATGTCCCAGGTCTTCTTTTCTTTTGGGCACATAGCAATAGGCACTTTCCTTTCGTCTTTGAAGTTAGCTGTGGTTACCTTCAAATCCTAATTCTTCCCTTTGCTCGTAACCTGGACAAGATAGTTAACATCCCCAAACCTTATTTCATCTGTGACATGGGAACACATACTTGATTCATAGGTTTGTTTTAAGGGTTAAGAGAGTATGTAAAGCATCAAGAATGGATATTGCAGGATTTCCTTTTCATTTTCTTTTCCTCATTATTGCAAACAGATTCAAACATTACCTTGTTGCCACTCCACTCTCAGGGCATATAACTTATAGGCAGGTTTAGGAAACACACATTCACATAGTTTAACAGTTGATATTTTACAAGTTCTTTTTCTCATCATAGTGGAAAAGGGTGGGCAAAGATTATTTCTTATAAAGGTTTGCACTTTCAGTTCCAGTACAGTTTTAGGATATAGCATACACCGTGATAAGTGCATGTTAAGTAAATGACTGACAATGAATGAATGATGACTTCCACCTGGAAACTCAAATGCATTCTCCAAAATTCGGCTTATTGGCTCCCTCCTGACATTTTTCTTGATTCTGCCAGACACCTTTAGATAAATTTCTTGCAATTACATTGAGCCATCTATCTCTATATACCACCCAATCTATTTTATAACACATAACATTGTGAAATGTAGAGTTTGCTATCATAACTTGTAAACTCTTAAACTCAGGCAAAAAACAGCAACAGAGCAATTAGCACCATCAACTGAGTCGCTGTGATGTGCCAAACTGTTTAAGTACTGTATATAATTATGGAATCTGCCACCAGCCCTATAATACAAAGCGCCATTTACACTTGAGGAAACTGAGGTTTAGAAAGATTAAATAATTTACTGTCATAAAACTACCCAGTAGGTGTGCTGAAGTTCTAGTCTCTTTGGCTGAAAACCTGGCTTCTGAGCCACTTCAGTGAACATGCTCTATCCAGTGCATGCTTGCAACATCCAGTCCTGCCCAGCCCCTTCTTGTAAGATCCTTGGAACACAGTGAGCATTCCACCACTTTGATAACTTCCATGAGCATTCATTTTTTAAGTTCATTTTTCATTTCGAGTTCTTTTATAATTTTACCCCAAATTTTAGCCACTTCAGGTTGGAAAGCTTCCAGATCAAAGAACACATCCACGTACAACACTACTTTTGGCAAACAGCATCCAACATCTTGTCATGATAAAAACCAGCTGCCACTGATACACAGGAGAAGCTGCTCACTTTCTATGTTCAAAAAATACAGTAAATTATTTGTTTTAAAAATCTAACAACATAATTCACATATTTGTCTTGCTTGGGTATCATATTACATTAAATAGCATTAAAGATGCTATTTACTGAAAGTAGCATTTAGGGTGTCACATGGTCACTCATTCATTTGTGCTAATAATGTTCAAATCCCGACCCGCTATATGACCCATATCTTTGAACTGTGGGCTTTTCTGAATTTTATCTGTTAATCTGAGCCTGATTTCTCAACTGCTGTTTCAGTTTGTCCATGGACTTAACTCTTGTACTCCTGATTTCTGCTACTCATAATCAGATTAATTCAGATAAAGCTGCATCAGGGAAGAGGTCAAAACCATTGCCAATAATAGTAGTTGCCCTACTTCAGTCTATTTTCAACACTAGCTGGGAGATTCTGTTCACACCAATGTGAGCTCAGCACCTCCACCCACTGCTCACAATCTTTGAGGGGCCTCTTTCTTTACTCAGGGTAAAACAAGGACAAAGTCACTGCTATTGTCTACAGTGTCCTACATGATCTGCATACCTGTCCTCTGATTTTATCACTGATCACTTTCCCCATAACCTATTCCTTTATAGCAGAATTGTCCTTTTTTGCTCAAACATTCTAGGAATGCTTTCACCACAAAGACTTTCCACTTGCTATTCCCCTTGCCTTAACCAGAGAATTTCTCCCTCATGTCATCAAGGCATCCTGTCACCTTACTTAAATTTGTAATACCTCTTCTTTGCTTTATTTTCAATAAGGATATTTATCACTATCCAACATACTATATATTTGCTTAGATTGTTGTGTTTATTGCCTAGTCCCCCTGAACACTGTAAACTCCATGATAAAGGCACGTTTCTGTATTTTGACCACTGTTATCTTATGGAGCCTAGAGAAATACCTGGTACCTAACAGTGCTTGAAACATATTTATCAAGTGACTGAATAAATAAATGGACATGTCATTATCAACTTTGGCAAATGTTTGTGGCATGGATTATTTTTACCAAACAATATGAGCCAGTTCTTAGAAGCTGATATGTGGTCTTACTGTACTAAATCTTTATACTTAAAAATTAGTATTTTTATTTTTTAATGAAAAATTTAAAATAATATGCTAACAGCAGTATTATTTCCAAGATGAAGATGGTCTCTTAAGTATATTTAGTGCTTTTAATACTCCTATTGTCGATTCGCTGCTAAGATAGATCAAAGAAGAAGAAACTGAAAGCCAAGGGTGCCCAGAGCGAGACATTAGTGTGGCTTTGAAGAGAGAGAGATCTGAGCACTGGCACGGAGAGGAAGCTACATAATAAGGAACATTTTTCTCTCAGAAAGAGGGATGTGCATTTGGGGGGCACTTCTTTGTTTCCCAGTGGAATATCATATTTTTGTGGAATCCATGCCTTGACCTGATTTATAATTTTAAGAAAATAGATAAAATTACCTTTTCTTATTATAAGCAAACCTTTCAGTCTTTCTTAGTTTCAGCCTTAGATAATCAGAACTCAAGCTAATCTAGAGTTATTTTTCATTATCAATCTAAATAAGATCTAAGATTAGTAAACGTAGGCCACTGTCTCTTATCTAATAACATTTATACTTCTCCTTTACTCGGCAAGTCCTCTAGGAAAAAGCCCAGCCTCCATCAGAAGCTACCTGCCTTCAGAAACTTCAAAAGAGTAGAGACAGAGACAGGGAGATAAAGAGAGAGAGAGAGAACGTTTACTTTCAGAACAAACAAGAACACTTCAATCATTTTGAAACCCTGTGTGTGACTTTTATTCTCAGACTGAACGTCTCCATCTCCAGTAACCCCTTCTCTTAGTGCAAACTTTTCTCTCATTCTCTCCTCACTGCCACAGCCCTGGTCCAGATTGGTTCTTCTGGCAAGGGTTATGGTTACAGCCTTCTAATTAGTTTCATTTCTAGAATCTTGCATTCCAGATAACCCTTCAGATCTCCAAAATATCCCTGAAACTCAGATCTGCTCATCACACTGTTAAAAAAAAAAAAAAAGAAGTCCAACAAATTCCCGATTATTCACATGATAAAGTTCAAAGATTAAGAGGTTTGGCATGATGTACAAAGTTTTCCGTAACTTGACTCTGATCAAATTTTCTGGTGCAACTCTAGCTAGCCAAGTCTAGATATACAGAATTATTCACTCCTTTGTTGTTTTGTAAAAAGAATAACCTTTACTTACTGAAAAAAAACAGAAAGATGCAAACATTACTTTGTTAATGCATTTTTTATAGACTTTCAGTAAAATATGAGCTGAAATCTCAATCTTTGTATAGAAATTTATTTTCCTCAGCCTCTGGTAGGCTGAGAAGATTGTTCATTTTTTCCTATGTATCTTACATTTAAAAAATTGACCTCAAAGGCCAAGTAGTCATGCCAAAGCTCATGAATAAACATACAAAAAAGTTATTTTAATATGAATCTACAATGTATAGAAAACTGGGTCAGACTTCTACGTAATACTTGGTATAAAACTCATTAAAAAGAAATAAAAACTCCTTTTTTTTTTGTGATAGCAGCTCCAAAGAATTGAACAGATCCCATATATTTTTATAAGTTTTATATACTTTGCTCCTGGGTGGCCTTCTCTTAGAATCATTTTCCTTTCTTGTCTTCCCAGCAAATTCCAAGGTGTTTTGTTTTGTTGTTGCTGTTTTTTTGTAACAGCTCAGGCCAAATGCCTACTCTGTACAGAACTTTTCCCATTTCATCACCAGAACTAACTTAAATTCAGATACCACTTAGCTTATAACTTTACCTTAATGTTGCCACATAGCATTATATTTTTATGTACATTTTCTCTATTTAGATAGTAGTTGACTGACATTGACAACATGGATTGTGGCGCATTCTTTACTCCAAACAAAATGCAGTACTGTTATATACTAAAGATACTATTTGTTGATAAATTGATGTTAGGTTTATTCCTATACTGTCTGTTCATCTTTATCTCAAAACTAATGTTTACTGATGTCTTTCGTGATAAATGTGACATAATATTTAGATATTATATAACCAGAAAGGTTTACAGTCGGTCTATTATTTTCACTGATCCAGACTATCAGTTGGATAGTAAAGGATGAGATAGAAAGTATTTTCAGATTTGCAGACCATACACTCTCTTTCCCACCACTCAACTCTGCTCTTGCGACACAAAGCAGCATGGATATGATGTAAATGAATGGGTGTGGCTCTGTGCCAATAAATGCTTATTTACAAAAACAGGGGACTAGACAGATGTGGCTCTCCTCTGGAGCAGTCTTCCTCAACCATGATTACACACAAAATAAGGCATTTTAAAGAACAGAAACAAGACCACTTCACTGGGGTCTGAATGAAAGCAGAGTATCTGCCCGTTAATTCCTAGTGAAGTATGGATGTGGAGATGGTGGAAATCTGGGTGGTGCGCTTCCACAGTGGTTCTCAGACTTCAGATATTGCACAGAAATTGGAAAATAGTAAGGGGAAAAAGAGTTTTAAAATTAGCTCTCCTGCTGATGAGAGGAGACCTTCAAGTTATATTACTAGCACAACTGTTCCATCATCCTCTTCTCCCACCTTTGGTCTGAGATCATACATCAAGGCCAAATCCAAAATATAACGCCAAGGTGAACAAGCTTTTATTTAGAGTGATTTATATAAAGTCCTCTCTGTCCTAGGGATCTTAGGACTCTTTATATGTCTCTGAACCGTGTCCTCTTGCTTCAGGGAACACTTCCAGGCCTTGCTGTCTGAACCTGCTTACTCTACCTAACCCCATATAAGGACCCTTCACTTCAAGTTTAGTTCTTGATTTTTTTAAAAATTTAAACATAATATTGAACTTTTAATTTTGCATTGGGGTAAAGATGAATAACAATATTGTGATGATTTCAGGTGAACAGCAAAGGGACTCAGCCATACATATACATGGATCCATTTTCTCTTTAAACCTGAAGTTGTATAATGCCTTCTTGTGGAAATTGAGCCTTTGGTTTCTCTCTGCCCTAAGTTCAAAGCTCTAGGTCACCTCTGCTCATTCCCCTATCAAATGTGGCTCCTTTCAATCCAGGACAGGTCAAGTTCTGAAAACGGAGCTTGAACAAAAGAGAAAGCCAGACACCACCTTTAAAGAAAATATCCTCCCTTTTTCCCTTTTTCCCTGACAACAAAGAACTCAAGATCCTTTCTGTTCGAACTCAACTTTGTGTTTCTTCATCAGAAGTAATGTGAACATTTTAAAAAGTTCAGAACCATTATATTCTATCTATTAGATGTTAAGGAAGACTAAAAGAGAAAAAAAGAAAGGTACATATTCCACAAATATAGAGCAACCTAACTATTCTAACTACCTGATTGCCTATGCCTTATAATTTGGCTTCTTCACTTGGCAGATTGCAAATTATCTTAATACATATTCCAAATCTCAGCTAAATCCCACAAAGCTGAATATTTTTCAAACAGCTATTTTATATATATTCCCATAATAATATATATACAAATAGACATAATAGAGATGCATTTGTGTGTATATGTACATATTATATGCATAATAACTTTCCTCAGATATATACCATTCTCAGGTAATTTGAACCTCAAATGTCTATGTGTTAGTTTTTCCAATTTTTACATATAAATTCACATTTGTTTTTAAGTTTGAATTTGATCTTTATGTAACTTTATCAGTACAGCCATAATAAAATCATTGACTACTGAACAGAATTTTAAAAGTATAGAATCCTATATGTAACACGATTTACCACCTATTAGATACAAGGTAGTATTCAAAGCTCTTTACAAATGTTAATGTGTTTAATTCTGAAAACAATGCTATGAGATAAGTTTCATTATACCAATTTTATACCAATTTTAGTGAAAACAAAAGAGGTACAGAAAGTTACAAATACATATGGCAAGGCAGGGATTTATACCCAAGCTATGACCCAGAGTTTTCATTCAAAACTACTTCTGCTTTTCTTTTTATCCAAATCAATGTCATGGACACTAATTTTGTACAGTTATCATAAAAGAAGAGTCTTCAGAGAAATTGCTATTGCAAATGAAATATTCAGGACAAGGAAAAATAAAAACAGCCAAGTCTGAACATATATCCACCCATGCAAAACTAACCGAGCTTCAGCTAGTGACGTTAATGTACTTTTTAAAGTACTCATATTAGATCTCTTCTGTTTTTCCTTTGTTTTCCATCTTTATTTCTTCCATAGTCTTCAGAAGGAAGTGGGATGGATGTATAGTGGTTAAATTCACAATAATAATTTACTAGTAAAAGGAAAAGCCACATACTGTAAGATTTTCATTGTAGAATATATGACAGATTTTCTGAAAGTAATAGCAATAGAAAATTCTGAAAAAAATTCAAATAAAACAATGAAAGTGAAAAACTCTGGCATACAAAGAAGATTCTGTAAAATTCTAGTTCGTTCATGTGACCACTTCTGACCCACCTTTGACTATTTCCCAACAACATGTCAAGAGAACATATTTACATTTGAAAAACCATTTTACAAAAAACCCTCTCATCATTGCTACTGAACACTTTATGGGAGGTGTTAACTGGTATGCTGCTGCTGCTAAGTTGCTTCAGTCGTGTCTGATTCTGTGCGACCAAATAGACGGCCGCCTACCAGGCTCCCCCAACCCTGGGATTCTCCAGGCAAGAACACTGGAGTGGGTTGCCATTTCCTTCTCCAATGCATGAAAGTGAAAAGTGAAAGTGAAGTTGCTCATTTGTGTCCAACTCTTAGTGACCTCATGGACTGCAGTCTTCAAGGCTCCTCTGCCCATGGGATTTTCCAGGCAAGAGTACTGGAGTGGGTGCCATTGCCTTCTCTGGTTAACTGGTATAACCTTCCGCAAAGTTAATTTTTTAAACAAATAATATACCCTAAAGGGAATCACCATAAGAATAATCAGAAATGCAAATCAAAATTTATATATGAAGATATCAGTAATTAAAATTGACTAAAATACAACATAATCATTGAAATTTAAATAATTTAGAAAATATTCCTAAATAGTACTGTTTTATAAATCACTGGACAATAATATGTATATATATATATAAAATTTGATTCCAAATACATAAAAATACACTGAAAGCTGCATAAAGCTCCCTTCTATACTGGAGAGTGTTTGGGGGAAAAATTGTGCTGTTCACTTTCATGTCTCAGGCATGTAATTTACATAATTAATGCTCAAGGCAGAGTGCATCATGAGAAATGCTGGGCTGGAGGATGCACAAGGCAGAATCAAGATTGCTAGGAGAAATATCAATAACCTTAGATATGCAGATGACACCATCCTTATGGCAGAAAGTGAAGAGGAACTAAAGAGCCTCTTGATGAAAGTGAAAGAGGAGAGTGAAAAAGTTGGTTTAAAGCTCAACACTCAGAAAACGAAGATCATGGCATCAGGTCCCATCACTTCATGGGAAATAGATGGGGAAACTGACTGGCTTATTTTGGGGGGCTCCAAAATCACTGCAGAAGGTGACTGCAACCATGAAATTAAAAGGTGCTTACTCTTTGGAAGGAAAGTTATGACTAACCTAGACAGCATATTAAAAAGCAGAGACATTATTTTGCCAACAAAGGTCTGTCTAGTCAAGGCTATGGTTGTTTCATTAGTCATATATGGATGTGAGAGTTGGACTATAAAGAAAGCTGAGCGCCAAAGAATTGATGCTTTTGAATTGTGGTGTTGGAGAAGACTCTTGAGAGTCCCTTAGACTGCAAGGAGATCCAGCCAGTCCATTCTAAAGGAGGTCTTGGGTGTTCATTGGAAGGACTGATGTTGAAGCTAAAGTTCCAATACTTTGGCCACCTCATGTGAAGATCTGACTCATTGGAAAAGACCCTGATGCTGGGAAAGACTGAGGGCAGGAGGAGAAGGGGATGACAGAGGATGAGATGGTTGGATGGCATCACCGACTCAATGGACATGGGTTTGGGTAAACTCTGGCAGTTGGTGATGGACAGAGGGGCCTGGCATGCTGCAGGTGACTGCAAGGAGATCCAGCCAGTCCATTCTAAAGGAGGTCTTGGGTGTTCATTGGAAGGACTGATGTTGAAGCTAAAGTTCCAATACTTTGGCTACCTCATGTGAAGATCTGACTCATTGGAAAAGACCCTGATGCTGGGAAAGACTGAGGGCAGGAGGAGAAGGGGATGACAGAGGATGAGATGGTTGGATGGCATCACCGACTCAATGGACATGGGTTTGGGTAAACTCTGGCAGTTGGTGATGGACAGAGGGGCCTGGCATGCTGCAGGCATAAGGTTGCAAAGAGTCAGACACAACTGAGTGACTGAACTGAATGCTCAATGCAAAAAAAAAAAAAATTAACAAACAAATGAATGTTTATAGTTGCATATCTGATAAGGGGGCTTCCCTCATAGCTCAGTTGGTAAGGATTGGCCTGCAAATTCAGGAGACCCAGGTTGGGTTCGATTCCTGGGTTGGGAAGATCCACTGCAGAAGGGATAGGCTACCCACTCCAGTATTCTTGGCTTCCCTTGTGGCTCAGCTGGTAAAGAATCTGCCTGCAATGTGGGAGACAAGGGAGACCTGGATTCAATCCCTGGGTTGAGAAGATCCCCTGGAGAAGGGAAAGGCTACCCATTCCAATATTCTGGCCTGGAGAATTCCATGGACTGTACAGTCCATGGGGTCGCAAAGAGTCAGATATGACTGAGCAACTTTCACTTCACTTCATCTGGTAAGAAGTCCTTTAAAGATCTTACCATTTCCAACTCCTGAACTGATTGTTTATCTCAAAAGACCAAGCACATCTACACAAGCAGATATTCTTGCATTGTCTTTCAGCATTGCAAAATTAAGTTCTTATTGTTTAGCTGCTAAATCCTGCCTCACTCTTTTGCAAAATCAAGTAGTAAAGTGTTTTTATTTGCTCATGAAAAAGAAAATAGCCTAGTTACAATCTATAGAATTTTTGTGCAGTTTAGATGACAAAAGGCACAGAAAGCATTTTACACATAAAGATAGAGCATGAAAGAAATAAGTGCTGCAGTTACTGTAGTATAGTTGTCTCTTGGTATCTGAGGGGAATCCATTCCAGCACCCCACAGATATCAAAATCTGAGGATACTCAAGTCCCTCATATAAAATGGCATAGTATTTGAATATAACCTAGGCACATCCTCCCATATACTTAGAGCATTTCTAGATGATTTATAGTACCTAATAACAAATAAATATTACGTAAACGTGCTGCGATTCATGGGGTCGCAGAGTTGACACGACTGAGCGACTGAACTGAACTGAANAGGGGACGACCGAGGATGAGATGGCTGGATGGCATCACGGAGTCGATGGATGTGAGTCTGAGTGAACTCCAGGAGATGGTGATGCACAGGGAGGCCTGGTGTGCTGCGATTCATGGGGTCGCAAAGAGTCGGACACGACTGAGTGACTGAACTGAACTGAACTGAACTGAACTGAAGTCTATGCCCTGACCAGTAATGCTGAGGAAGCTGAATGGTTCCATGAAAACCTACAAGACCTCCTAGAACTAACACCCCAAAAAGATGTCCTTTGCATTATAGGGGACTGGAATGCAAAAGTAAGAATTCAAGAAATACCTGGATTAATAGGAAAATTTGGCCTTGGAGTACAGAATGAAGCAGGGCAAAGTTTAATAGTTTTTGCCAAGAGAACGCACTAGTCACAGCAAACACTCTCTTCCAACAATACAAGAAAAGACTCTACACATGAACATCACCAGATGGTCAATACTGAAATCAGATTGATCATATTCTTTACAGCCAAAGATGGATAAGTTCTATACATTCAGAAGAAACAAGACTACAAGCTGACTGTGGATTAGATCATGAACTCCTTACTGCCAAATTCAGACTTAAACTGAAGAAAGTAAGGAAAACCACTAGACCATTCAGGTATGATCTAAATCAAATCCCTTATGATTATACAGTGGGAATGAGAAATAGATTGAGGGGTTCAGATCTGATAGGCAGAGTGCCTGAAGAACTATGGACAGAGGTTCGTGACACTGGACAGGAGGCAGGGATCAAGACCATCCTGATGGATAAGTTCTATACATTCAGAAGAAACAAGACTACAAGCTGACTGTGGATTAGATCATGAACTCCTTACTGCCAAATTCAGACTTAAACTGAAGAAAGTAAGGAAAACCACTAGACCATTCAGGTATGATCTAAATCAAATCCCTTATGATTATACAGTGGGAATGAGAAATAGATTGAGGGGTTCAGATCTGATAGGCAGAGTGCCTGAAGAACTATGGACAGAGGTTCGTGACACTGGACAGGAGGCAGGGATCAAGACCATCCCCAAGAAAAAGAAATGCAAAAGGGCAGAATGGTTGTCTGAGGAGGTCTTAACAAATAGCTGTGAAAAGAAGAGAAGCAAAAGGCAAAGGAGAAAAGGAAAGATATACCCATTTGAATGTGGAGTTCCAAAGAAAAGCAAGGAGAGATAAGAAAGCCTTCCTCAGTGATCAATGCAAAAAAATAGAGGAAAACAACAGCATGGGAAAGACTAAGGATCTCTTCAAGAAAATTAGAGATACCAAGGGAACTTTGATTTACCGTAGCCATAATTGTGATTTAAAAAAAAACAAAACACTGATGTTAGTACTAAACCCTAAAAAGGTAGTATTTTTCTATTATGCCAATGTTTTAGTGTTGAAAACTTACTAGAGATCATTTAGTTATAATTCTTTGGAAATAAAAATATAAAATAGAATATTATTATTATACTCTATCATTCACCTTTCTCAAGAGAAAATTTTCATTTTTCTAATATCTAGGAAATGGAAACCATGCCAGCAAATCACACTGGCATAAATAGTATTATATCATTTATTCATTAAAAAATGCCTGTTGAGTAATTAATTAGTTACTATGTGCCTGGGATTCAACAAGGCTCTCAGTTCAGTTCAGTTGCTCAGTTATGTCCAACTCTGTGATCCCCATGGACTGCAGCATGCCAGACTTCCCTGTCATCACCAACTCTCAGAACCTACTCAAACTCATGTCCATTGCACCGGTGATGCCATCCAACCATTTCATCCTCTGTCGTCCCCTTCTCCTCCTGTCTTCAATCTTTCCCAGCATCAGGGTCTTTTCCAGTGAGTCAGTTCTTTGCATCAGGTGGCCAAAGTATTGGAGTTTCAACTTCAGCATCTGTCCTTCCAGTGAATATCTGGGACTGATTTCCTTTAGGATGGACTGGTTGGATGTCCTTGCTGTCCAAGAGACTCTCAAGAGTCTTCTCGAATACCATAGTTCAAAAGCATCAATTCTTCAGCACTCAGCATTCTTTATAGTCCAACTCTCACAAAGATAAAAGATAATAAAACTAGAGAAAAAATATGATGATAGAGTAAGTAGAGTATACCATGACATCACAGAAAAGGGGAAAAAAATGCAACATCAAAGAATCAGAGACTTTCACAATGAGTTAATGTTTGGCTGAATAATGAGTTACGTAGGTTATGACTCGATCAGTCAAACTGCAGAAAAACAAAAACCAAAGAAATGCTGAAGAAGATAATAATTGGCAACCAGCAAGTGATCAGATGATTGACATACTGGAATATAAGGATATGAGAAGATATGAGATAGAAAGGAAGAAGGTCTTCATTCCCACATATATTTTAGGATATGAAAGGGAAGATTTCCTCCAAAGGGTGCTGGGGAGTTTTGAAGGGCTTATTTTTGTTTTTGTTTTTGTTTTTTTTTTAAAGAGAACGACACAGGAGGAGTAAGACTGAAATGTACCAAGACTGGAGGCAAGGAGGTGATTTTAGGGTCTATAATAATAACTAATTTGGTAAGAAATAATGAGAACAACAAAAATTGAAAATTAGAAAGAAACTCAGAGATCACCTCCCAGGTTTACGATATTACTTCTGGGAATAACAGATTTATGGATGTTAAAAAATAAACATAATAGACACATTTCCTGGAAACTGTGTTGCTCAGTTTTCAAAATCATCAGCATTATCTTTAATGTCTCCCCAATCACAACCTTTGGTCACAGTTAATTGGATAAAAATAGTCTTCTGAAATAAATGCAGTCAGGACATTGGCTGGACAGACTATATGACTTGGGTGGTCTGGCTTTAACAGATGAGTTAATCCAATCACATTAGAGATTGAGAGATTGTTACTAGTGAGCTGTAGACTTTATAGCTGGAAGAGTTTGTATCCTTAGGCTCTGGGGTGGATATTTTCAGACTTGTGCAAACTGATGACTAAGCCAACTGTAGAGAAAGGAGGATAGAGCAGAGATAAAAAAGAAAGTGAGATAATATTCATGCAGTCCCAAAGAGACTGTTCATGCAGCTCAGCTCCCAGCCTGAATTGGCTCATTCTGCTGGTTCTGAGTCAGCTAATTCTTTCACTCCTATCCTTGGATTTTGTGAGGTCCTTTAACAATTTATAATTAATATTCTCTGTTATTTGATCTAGTTCACATGCATTGTTGCTTGCAACTAAAAGAACACTGGGTGAAAAATGCAAGAAATTGATAATCAAACACACAAGATGCTATGCAGTTAAGATTTCCTTTTATTTTATGTACAAAAGAAAATCCAGACAATTTATAATTAATATTCTCTGTTATTTGATCTAGTTCACATGCATTGTTGCTTGCAACTAAAAGAACACTGGGTGAAAAATGCAAGAAATTGATAATCAAACACACAAGATGCTATGCAGTTAAGATTTCCTTTTATTTTATGTACAAAAGAAAATCCAGCTTCTTTGTGAATATCTAGTTAATGAAGTATATCTTTTTTGGATATACTATTTTATTTTTAGAATTTTAGGTATCAATTACTAGCAGTTTCTTGATATTATGATGAAATTATCAAAGCATGAACTATGCCTATTGCTTCCTTTTCTTCCTCATCCCCAAACCTCCTATCTTGAGCAGTATGCATTAGAAAGTTTTAAAATTTGTTATTTGAATCTTCCTCTTTATATAGAAGTAGCTTCTCACTAAGAGAAGCAAAAGCCCCTTTGTCTCAATTAAGTTGTCTCCATTTATCAAATATCACTTAAGAATTTTCTATTAATAGTGTATGTCTCATGTATCTGGTTTTGGCCAAAATGTACCTGACATTTCAATTCTTTGTGAATATCTAGTTAATGAAGTATATCTTTTTTGGATATACTATTTTATTTTTAGAATTTTAGGTATCAATTATTAGCAGTTTCTTGATATTATCATGAAATTATCAAAGCATGAACTATGCCTATGGCTTCCTTTTTTTCCTCATCCCCAAACCTCCTATCTTTAGCAGTATGCATTAGAAAGTTTTTAAATTTGTTATTTGAATCTTCCTCTCTATATAGAAGTAGCTTCTCACTAAGAGAAGCAAAAGCCCCTTTGTCTCAATTAATTTGTCTCCATTTATCAAATATTACTTAAGAATTTTCTATTAATAGTGTATGTCTCATGTATCTGGTTTTGGCCAAAATGTAGCTGACATTTCAACTTTGTATCATAACGTTAGTATGAAATGCTGTGAATGGGCACTTAGCTTTCTGAGCAAAGTAGGGTTCAGTTTCATATTCAATGTCACCAATGCCTCTGCTGAAGAAAGGGATGAATGAAATGCAATGGGTTAACCGGATGGAAGGGTCACTGGTCAAAATGTTCAAAATGTTTATACGTATTCAATTTGGTACTGTTATAAATAATGCTGCAACTTTTGATATAAAAGGGTATTCTATAAAGGTACTAATCTCCTCCAAATTTCATATATAAATCTAGGGTCTATCAAATATATACATATATTCTTTAAATGGTGTGTGTCCCTTTTAATCCTATTCTTTAGGTACAGTTTATTTGAAAACAAACAAAAAGTACAACTGAGCAGGCCTCAAAATCCACAGCAATAAGGGCTTATAGATTATACTCAGTTATAGACTTTCCACAGTGATTTTCACTACTTTAAAATTTGTACTACTTTCACTACTTTTTAATTTTAAAATTTGTAAAAATTTTGAGTGGTAATGAAATTGGGTGCAAAAATTTTGACTTAGAATAGTACTATAGTGACAAACGTGTGAAATATAAACTACAACTTATCAATATTTACGACAAAGATCCTCTTCAATTACAATGGTTCCTAAACTCACATTTCTTGCTTCAAATCATTGTTCTATCCTAATGTCTTATTCTGGTTCTCAATGACCTTGAAAAATGTCATATTTATCTTTCAATCGTCACTTCCTAGCTGGATATTTCACCAAATAAGAGTGCAACTAAAAAGGCCCAAAGTTTTGAAATATTTTCAATGCATTTTCCTATCTTGGAAATTAAATTACTTTCTTGTTGCTTTTCATTCTTTAAGAATTATTTTAGGGAAGACCATGAGGGAACCTCTAGGACTAAAAGTTCATTGCTGAACTTTGAACTTCAAACTGAAACTACAAAAATCATAGCCAAGCAGACTTTCAAAAGATTAAAAGTTTTCTCTTGAAGCAATCAAAGGAGAATTTATATCTATCAAGAAACAAAGTTTAGATGATAGACCATGATGTCAGAACAAAGAGCAGATAAACTAACTGACATACAAATAGATTTCGGTATATTGAATCAACTCAGGTTGATTAGAGAAACTGATCATCTTGGAGAAATTCTCTGCTTTTTCGTGTGTAGTCTTGGCAAGCCACAATGCCCTCAGAGAAAACCTGGTGTTACCAGATGCTACAGTTCCCACAACACCATAATTAATGACTGGAGAGGCTGTCTAGATGAACAAACATGAGGGCGTCCTCAGCAGACCTGGCACAGGCCAGTCTGAAATACAACATATGTACTCAAATTGCTGTCCAGAATAATGGACACCAATGGCTACATATACACACACACACATTATTGGACATGGAACAACAGACTGGTTCCAAATAGGAAAAGGAGTACGTCAAGGCTGTATATTGTCACCCTGCTTATTTAACTTCTATGCAGAGAACATCATGAGAAATGCTGGGCTGGAAGAAGCACAAGCTGGAATTAAGATTGTGGGGAGAAATACCAATAACCTCAGATATGCAGATGACACCACCCTTAAGGCAGAAAGTGAAGAGGAACTAAAGAGCCTTTTAATGAACATGAAAGAGAAGAGTGAAAAAGCTGGCTTACGGCTCAACATTCAGAAAATGAGATCATGGCATCTGGTCCCATCACTTCATGGGAAATTGCTGTCCAGAATAATGGACACCAATGGCTACATATACACACACACACATTATTGGACATGGAACAACAGACTGGTTCCAAATAGGAAAAGGAGTACGTCAAGGCTGTATATTGTCACCCTGCTTATTTAACTTCTATGCAGAGAACATCATGAGAAATGCTGGGCTGGAAGAAGCACAAGCTGGAATTAAGATTGTGGGGAGAAATACCAATAACCTCAGATATGCAGATGACACCACCCTTAAGGCAGAAAGTGAAGAGGAACTAAAGAGCCTTTTAATGAACATGAAAGAGAAGAGTGAAAAAGCTGGCTTACGGCTCAACATTCAGAAAATGAAGATCATGGCATCTGGTCCCATCACTTCATGGGAAATAGATGGGGAAACAGTGGAAACAGTGTCAGACTTGATTTTTGGGACTTCAAAATCACTGCAGATGGTGATCGCAGCCATGAAATTAAAAGATGCTTACTCCTTGGAAGGAAAGTTATGACCAAGCTAGATAGCATATTGAAAAGCAAAGACACTACTTTGCCGACTAAGGTCTGTCTAGTCAAGGCTATGGTTTTTCCAGTGGTCATGTGTGGATGTGAAAGTTGGACTGTGAAGAAGGATGAGCGCCAAAGAATTGATGCTTTTGAACTGTGGTGTTGGAGAAGACTCTTGAGAGTCCCTTGGACTGCAAGGAGATCCATTCTGAAGGAGATCAGCCCTGGGATTTCTTTGGAAGGAATGATGCTGAAGCTGAAACTCCAGTACTTTGGCCATCTCATGCGAAGAGTTGACTCATTGGAAAAGACCCTGAAGGGGACAACAGAGGATGAGATGGCTGGGTGGCATCACCAACTTGATGGACATGAGTTTGGGTAAACTCCCAGAGTTGGTGATGGACAGGGAGGCCTGGTGTGCTGTGATTCATGGGGTCACATAGAGTCAGACATTATGAGCAACTGAACTGAACTGATCTGAAGTTCTGTTATAAGACTAATAACTTGAAAAACTCACTCATGTGTTCTTTGTTGTAGCTCAGTACAAATAATATAAGGTAACAACTAGGAAAAAAAGCATTAGCAAACTATGCTGCTTAGTCACATCACTAAACTGGACAAGTCATAAAAGACAAGCAAAGTCAGATTTTCAGATCTGTTTCTCAAATTCATTTTCATACATCATTAAAGCTAACTCTTCAGTGAAAATATGAGTATTATAAATATAGTAGGCATCTTAGCATGTGTAGAATACACTATAAGAATCAAATGTCAAAGCACTTAAAATTCATCATCATGACAAAGCTAACAGCTATTACTTATTTCCACATCAGATTAGCTGAAGAGAAACATGAAACAAGATAAATATATCATCCATTCTGAATTATCTATCCAGCAATCCTCACTGAGTTAGCATAACTTCTAAATTTTAATCTAACATAGTCAGATATTTAATATTACACATAAACTATAATTTTAGATCTCAGATTCTTATTGTACTTTACAAATAAGAGTTTAATTGTATATTCCAAACTACTCAAGTACCATATTAAAAATTACTTTTAGATATCAGTTAAAGACTTCTTGTATTCCCCTGAGTGACTTCATTAGAGAAAATTAAAAATAAATATTTTTAAAAGTCATGTATGGTTCCCTGCCAATGCCTGACAATTTTATGTTTTTCTTTTATATCAGTAAATACTGATTTATCAATCATGCAGTATTTGTAAAATACAGGCCCTAAAACCTAGGTGGAAAGTAAAAGGAGAAAGAATTTAAAATAAGGATCTTCCAGTAAAGCACTTAAATATGTACATATGTACTTTACAGATGAAAATACAACATTTCATCTGAAACAGTCATAGAGAAATCAGCAACAGAGAATAATTATTTGATGTGATATAAGTTTTTAAAAATCTCTGCTGGGACAATTAAGTTGTAGATGACATTCAGCATCTAGACATTTGACTGACTTTTACATTTTTTTCACAAATCCTTCCCACTGGCCATCTAGCCACTATCTCTAAATCCTTTACTCCCTAACTTGCAAGAAAAAGATAAAATTAAAGAAGTAAAGGAGGAGAGGGAGAGAGAGAGAGAACAGCAGAGTGGCCCCAGAACTGAGGACATCTAAGAACATATCAGCTTCGCTCAGTCTGTCTGACCATGCAGAGCCCTGTAGTTAGATTCCCTCTCCTGCTTTCAATCAACATTTTCTCAATAATTTACTCACCTAACCCAGATCCCTAAGGTGGCTTCCTATACCTCCTGGTAAATGTAGATGCCCTTGGTAGAAAATTTATTTTACTGTCAACACACCTCTACTAGAGTGCAGATCACAAGTATTTTAAGAATCCTATCTTCTTCTTAGTGAGTAAACTTTGTTTCACTAATGTTTTCCAAGGTCTGACACAGTGCATATATTAATTCTTTTACTTACTTTCATATTCCTTATTCTCTCATATTTCATTTCTGTTAGGCATAATTGCTTGGAGCTAGTTTTCTCTTCCCAAAGTTTTATTAACTTCAATGTCTTTCTATTTAATCTGATTAAATCTGATTAAAGCAACTAAAGTTAACTAAAGCTTTATTTAACCAGGGATAGGTAACATTCCAAAATAGGACCTCATTTACTCAAATGAATTCCCATGGTGGGAGGGAGGGCAGAGGGCCAGAGAGGGGATAAGTGAACCAATAGAGGTTTGGGTAAATGGCCTATTTTACACAGATTTTACACTTCTCATTAGTTACCACTCCTGCCTTACCAAAGCAAACAAACCAAATAAAATGGCAAATAGCAAGAGAATAAACACACAAATCAGGGAATAAATACCTGACAGACCTTTTGAAGTTATCTCTAATGTTTAAGGAAGGTAGGATGATTTATTGGTAAGAGTTAGCAAGTGAGAATGAAAAGAACTGTGTTGGATTCTAACTCAATGACTAATGTGTGGAAAGTGATTTATCGTCTCAGAACCTCCTCATGTTCAAACAAATATGATACAACTAGAAAGCCTTTCCTGCAAACCCACCATGAAGGCTGAGACGAATCTCTCATGGGACAAAACCTTTTTCAAGCTAGGAACTCAAAAAGTTAAGTTGCTATTAAAACAGATGGAAGAAATTATCTCTCATTAAAAAAGGAAACTGTGACAAGGGGAATTTATCAGTCATTTAATATTAAATAAATATAGCTCTTTATGGCTTTAAAAATATTTTTAAGAGTATAAAGCATATGTCTATGTATTTATTTGTGCTATTATTGACAAAAACAAGGAGTGTTCAAAACAAAAATTTACACACTCAAATATCCATATTTTAAAAATATTACAATTTAGAATTCTAAGACATTTTGCTCCATTTCAATGAAAGTAACAGACAGAAAAGCACAGAAATAATACGACAGACAACCCATACATATCAAGACTTTAGAAATGCTTCATATTTCCATATTAACTATAGATCTTTCCTTAGGAAAAAGATTACATGTCAGACATACAGTTAAAGCCTATATCCCTCATTTCAACTTCCTTTATGTCTTTTTCCAGGGATATCCACTATCCTGAAGATGGACCATATTATTCCCACAATAATTCTTGCATATTATACAAATATACATGTAATTATAAGCACCGTATAGTATTGTGTCCAAAGTCTGCATAAATAACTTAGTTTTTTTACTTAACATTACAGTTTTTGAAATTTATCACTATGGATACATGTAGCTGTCAACCATTTGTTTTCATTGCGAAACAGTCTTCTACTACAAGAACAAAATAGTTTATTCTTTCATAAAGAAATCAGGTCATCTCCCACTGTTTTTTCTTCTCGCACTGCAAACAGCTCATGGGCAAGTGTTTTCTTTTTTTAATGAGTGTAATTCAAATGAGCTCAGCTGTAGGAAACTTTCCATGACACAGTCAAATCTGACAATCCTGACCATAAGCCTCACCTCAACAGCTGTCCATACGAATGCAAGATAACTTTATGTATAAATCAATGTTTCTGTAAGAAGTTTCCATAAAAAAGTTGTCTTCTGTGGTGGGAAATCAAGGGCCAAAGGAAAACCATAATCTTCAAGAAGAAATATACAACATAGTAAATTTGTTTTGGTGGCTCCCCATGTGATGTTTACAGTATCAATGACAATTTGATAAAAGGCTTTATTTTCTTTTGTGGAAAATGAAATAGACTTGTGAAAAAAAATGTTATTGCTCAACAAAATAGCTCTTTTTAAAAAAATATTAATCAGATTGATTATGTCTTTAAAGTGATCAGTAAACAAAAGGCTGGTATTTTCTTGAGTATTTAGGATAACTATGATCAGTCTTCGACAAAAAAGCACTTTTTCTTGAGTTGACTTGCTCTGGAATTGACATGCTCCAGGCTCTAACTTAACAGTTTTGAAACCATTGTAGACACATGATGGAATTGAATGATTAAGTAATGTTTGGCCAACAGGGGCAGCTAGGTTTCTCTCTTGGATTGATAGGTTATAGAGAAGCAAGGGAAGAAGACTAGAATGATCAATATGAAACTAAATTAGGGTTAGAGACATTGGTATAAATTCATGCTTAATTTAATAGAGATAAAGAGGAACATTGTAGTGGAATATTTGTGTGAGAAATGCTGGGCTGGAAGAAGCACAAGTTGGAATCAAGATTGCCAGGAGAAATATCAATAACCTCAGATATGCAGATGACACCACCCTTATGGCAGAAAGTGAAGAGGAACTGAAGAACCTCTTGATGAAAGTGAAAGAAGAGAGTGAAAAAGTTGGCTTAAAGCTCAACATTCAGAAAAAGAAGGTCATGGCATCTGGTCCCATCACTTCATGGCAAACAGATAGGGAAACAGTGGAAACAGCATCAGACTTTATTTTTTGGGGTCTCCAAAATCACTGCAGATGGTCATTTCTGCCATGAAATTAAAAGATGCTTACTCCTTGGAAGGAAAGTTATGACCAACCTAGACAGTATATTCAAAAGCAGAGACATTGCCAACAAAGGTCTGTCTAGTCAAGGCTATCGTTTTTCCAGTGGTCTGTATGGATGTGAGAGTTGGACTGTGAAGAAGGCTGAGTGACAAAGAATTGATGCTTTTGAACTGTGGTGTTGGAGAAGACTCTTGAGAGTCCCTTGGACTGCAAGAGGATGCAACCAGTCCATTCTAAACGAGACCGGTCCTGGGTGTTCTTTGGAAGGTATGATGCTAAAGCTGAAACTCCAGTACTTTGGCCACCTCATGCGAAGAGTTGACCCATTGGAAAAGACTCTGATGCTGGGAGGGATTGGGGGCAGGAGGAAAAGAGGACGACAGAGGATGAGATGGCTGGATGACATCACTGACTCGATGGACGTGAGTCTGAGTGAACTCCGGGAGTTGGTGATGGATAGGGAGGCCTGGCGTGCTGCGATTCACGGAGTCGCAGAGTCACACGACTGAGCTACTGAACTGAACTAAGTCACTTCAGTAGTGTCTGACCCTTTATGACCCCAAGGACTGCAGCCCACCAGGCTCCTCTCCATGGGATTCTCTAGGCAAGAATACTGGAGTGGGTAGCCATTTCCTTCTCCAAGGGACCCAGGGATTGAACCCGAGGCTCCTGCCACGGCTCCTGCCACGTCTCCTGCATTGGCAGGCAGATTCTTTACTGCTGAGCCACTGGGGAAGCCCTGAGTGGGATACTTAATTAACCCTAAAAGGATACATTTGTCCTAATCCTTGGAACCTATTAATATTATCTTAGTTGGCAAAAGATGTAATTAAGTTAAGATCCAGTTGTGGTTGTTTAGTCACTAAGTTGTGTCCAACTCTTTTGCAATCCATGGACATAGCCCGCCAGGCTCCTCTGTTCATGGGATTTTCCAGGCAAGAATACTGAAGTGGGCAGCCATTTCCTTCTCAAGGGGATCTTCACAACCCCGGGATCCAACTCAAGGCCCCTGCCATTTCTCCTACAATAGTAGGTGGATTCTTTACCACTGGGCCACCTGGCAAGCCCCTAGCTTATTGTAGTTTATCCTGGTGGCCCTAAATGCAGTCACATGTATCTTTACAAGAGAAGCAGAGGAAGTTTTGAGACAAAAGATGAGGAGGCAATGATATGACAGAAGCAATGATGTGGCCCAAAGTCAAGGAATACCTGGACCCACAAAAACTGGAAGAGGCATGCAATGAATTCTCCCCTAGAGTCCTGGAATAGAGCATGGCTTGGCCTCAGTTTTGGGCTTTTAGCTTCCAGACTGTGAGAGAATATATTTCTGTTTTTTTTTTTTTTCCTATTCAGTTTATGACAATTTATTATAGCAGTCTCCAGAAGTGAATATAGATCTATATATCTATATTATCTATCTAATTTATCTAGACAGATATCTAGATACATTTCTTTGTGGATAGACAGACAGACATTAATAGATAGATTAGCATGCATATATTTAATTACTCTTTCAGGTGAAAGGACCTAGAAGTAATGATACCTCGATAGTAAAGGGAATACAGACCAGACCCTACTTTATATGAAAACATTTTGGAAAGCCTAACTACTAATGACTCACCAATATAACCAATATAAGTCACCAATATAACATATCTCATCAGTCATACGCACAGAGATTCTGTATATAAGTAAATGCACCTTAAACATTAATTATGTATGGACATGCCCGAACATTTACATATTAAAATATGTGCTATATATTACTGCATTAACTTTCTTTTACATTTCTGGAGAAAGAAATGGCACCCCACTCCAGTATTCTTGCCTGGAAAATCCCATGGACAGAGGAACCTGGTGGGCTACAGTCCATGGGATCGCAAGAGTCGGACATGGCTTAGTGACTAAACCACCACAATATTTCTTTTATACATCAGTTAGAGTGTTACATTGGCTTTTTAAAAATTTAGATGAATTATATTTTGTAAGAATTTCACTTAAGGAGGTAAAAAAGAGCATCACAATGGAAAGCACTAGATTTATTATAAGTCGAGGTTGTAGGGTCTAGGAAGTCTGAACACCACTGGTTCAGGAGCTTCTGGTCTTTTTTTTCCTGCCATATAGAGACAGCAGGCTGTGACTCCTCAGTATCAATCATGCCCTAAGCCTGGCAGTGATAAGTGTGGCAGATGCTGGGGGTGAGTGTGCTGGAAGAGAAAAGAAAATAATATTTTCCAGTATCTAGATTTTGCTGTTGGCAGTAAAATTATTTGTCCATGACAATTTGCATTTATCTTCTGTGGAAACTGTGTTCAATTTATGGAACTATGCTCACTTTAACTACAAACCTGTTATATTGTATAAGTTTCACTGATATTTCATTTTATTACCAAAAAAATGTATTGATCAATAATATATTTTGAATGACTTCAAATCCAGGTATCAAAAGTCTACTTCTGAGTCTCAGTCCAAAACAAAGTTACCCACTCTTCACTTTATGGTAACTGTTGACTTGCTGACTAATAAATGGATGTGATGTATTTAATGAAAGAGGCAACAAAATTAGAGAAAGAATGAAGAGAATAGCAAATTTGAGCTATATTTCACCATAATTTGTTCTGGAACAAATTTAAAATTTTTTGACAAATGATGCAAATTCCATGTGACTAATTTTTTATTAAGGAAAACAGGAATAATAAGTGATTTTTAATTAAAAGTATCTAGGAACAATAAAAGTATCTAGGAAAAGATAATAAGGCAATGAAGTGGAACTCTGTTGTGTTCTACCAGCTAAGGACTATTATTACTTTTTAAAAAGTGAGAGAGAATTAGAACATTTACTTTCCTTTAAATAATAACAATATTAATTCATGACTCCTATAGCCTTAGTTAGGAATTAACTAAGAGGTCGGTCATTAAACTAATATTACAATAGGTACTATGATTTATGCACAAAGAGACTGCAGGTGCTTTTCAGACAATCATAACATTACATTTGCAAAAAAGATATTTCTGCCATTCCAAAGACTTAGTTGGTAAGCTTTTAATTAGCAAAAAATATAAGGAAGCTTAGTTTCTCACAAGAGAAATAAATAGCAAAATTCAATGTCTTTGAGCCATAGCTTGCCTCCACACAAGTAGTGAATCATGCTCTCCCATCTGTCCCAACACGATGCATCCTTTAGAAACACATGCCTCTTTGGAAAGAGCACTGTCACATATATTTATTATTCCTCTCGTTTATATATAGTTCTAGCTTTGCCACTGTATTCCGAGAGCCTTCTGTCCTTTAATGATGTTGAGTAAGCTCTGTTGGAAAGATGCCAGTCACTACCATTCATAAATAGAGATAATATTTGAAGTGACAAGTGAAATATTAATGTATTCTAAGAAAAGAACCCAACTTTTAAGATATCTGATGATATATGTTAGATACTAGAGAAACAGAGATTTTCGCTTCTACAAAAATGTGACCTAGATGTCAACTGAGGCCTTTTACATTTTGAGATTTAAGTAATATTGATGGTTACTCCCATATCATGTCCAGTGGAAAGTGTAACACATTCCTTGATGTTTTTAAAAATATGGGCATGCTGATTCTCCTAACAGCCTCTGCACTTCAAAATTCTTGTCTCACCGAATTCTTGAATATGGCCCTTTCCCTCAAAGGATCTCAAAGCATTATTTATATGACTCATTTGCATATTTAATAAATAATAGTAATAGAGTAAATAGTAGTTATGCATAATAACAATGGAATAAATAGTAGTAATCCTAGTATGAGGCAGTCTTATTCTGAAATGCTATTTTAGCCACTTCCCACATCACTATGAATTTGTTGCTGCCAAGCTGACCGGTTTTCTGTTGGGAGGTCTATTACTTTCTCTCCATATCCACAGATCCCAATTAACTTATTATGTAAAGCAATTAACTTGTCTCTGCCTATCCCAAATCAGCCTCAGATCATTTTATCTTAATTTAAGAAAATGAGTCATTAAGATACATTCTGAAGCAAAGACAGTAGCTTTCTTTCTGAGATGAGTTTGTGACTTTCTTGGTAAAACAAATTTAGTATAAAAACATTTAAAAATTTTAATCCCAAATAAATGGACCAATTAGACAATTAGCACTAGACACAGGAGATATAAATTTTGCTGTTTCACAATTCAGTCTAGAGGTTTTCCTGGTGGTTCGGTGTCAAGCAAAAGCCTTACAGTGGAGGGGACACCAGTTTGATCCCTAGTTCAGGAGGAAAAATCCCCACATGTCTTGAGGCAACTAAGGCCATTGGCCGCAATAACTGAAGCCCACACACGTAGAGTCAGTGCTCTGCAGAAACAGAAGCTCATGGACCACAGCTGCAGAGTAGCCCTCTCTTGCTGCAACTAGGTGAAGACTGTGGGCAGCAACAAAGACCCAGTGCAGCCAAAAATAAATAAAGTTTTAAAAATATTCACAGTCTAGCCAGGAAAAGGGGAAAGTGAGAAAGGTTATATATACTTAATTAAATGCTGTAAGAGGGTTGTACAGGGTTTTTAAGAAGCTGGGAAAATCCAGAGATTATCAAGCTCATGGCCAAAGGGGAGGATTCATGTACAGAAAACATCTGATTTGAGCTAAGTCTTCAGAGATGGATAAGAATGTGCTGGGCATTTGGAAAGTTAAGGCATTCCAGATCTAGGGAAAAGCAACTGTAAATCATGAAAGTAATTTATTTGGAAAAATAGTAATGGAATATCTTTGACAGGGTATATACAAAATGATATGATGCAATTAGCCAGAAGGTAGTAGGTTAAAGTGATATATTTAGATTATCTCGGTAAGGCAGAGAGTGGAAATAACTAGTACTTAGAGGATCTGGACATAACCAAACTTCCTATTTAGAATCTGGGTTTGGTGGACTATGAGGATTCTGGTTGAAGTCTCTCCACAGAGCAGCGTAAGAGTAATGTTTAATGGAATTTTGTATTTGCCATTTAAGTTTAACTAACATGCATAGGCAATGGCACCCCACTCCAGTACTCTTGCCTGGAAAATCTCATGGATGGAGGAGCCTGGTAGGCTGCAGTCCATGGGATCACTAAGAGTCAGACAAGACTGAGTGACTTCACTTTGACTCTTCACTTTCATGCATTGGAGAAGGAAATGGCAACCCACTCCAGTGTTCTTGCCTGGAGAATCCCAGGGACCGGGGAGCCTGGTGGGCTGCCATCTATAGGTCGCACAGAGTCAGACACGACTGAAGCAACTTAACTTAGCAATATGCACACAGGATGATTCTTTAGTAGAAATAAAAGTTAAACTCAAGCTGCCTTTGCTATGTCATTAGAACATAAGAAGGAGTGAAGGGAAATATGTGAGTAAAACTGTGAAGAAAGAAAATTTAAGTGAAAAGACTAGTAGACTAAGATGTGAACTCTGGTGGGAGTTGATATTTAATGGCTAAAGAGATGAAGACTCTGAGATAGGAAGAAATCTGAGAAGGAAATCTCTTTAAGTATGACAACTATAACTAAAGAACATTGACACTAATTCTTTTCCTATCTTTCCCAAAAGGGATTGCAAGTGTGCTAAGTTACTTCCGTCGTGTCAGACTCTTGGCCAACCCCATGGACTGTAGCCCGCCAGGCTCCTCTGTCCATGAGGATTCCCCAGGCAAGAATACTGGAGTCAGTTGCCATGCCCTTCTCCAGGGGATCTTCTTGACTCAGGAATCCAACCAGCCTCTTAAGTCTCCCAGATTGACAGGAGGGATCTTTATCACCTGGG
The DNA here is from genome assembly GCA_006408695.1 of Aepyceros melampus. Taxonomy (NCBI): domain Eukaryota; kingdom Metazoa; phylum Chordata; class Mammalia; order Artiodactyla; family Bovidae; genus Aepyceros; species Aepyceros melampus. Next base: position 127,157 of record SJXQ01001180.1, read on the forward strand.
AAGCCCAAAAGGGATTATGCCTCACTAATCTGAGATTCTTTGAATTGATAATGTAAACCTTAATAGGCATAATTTTCAAACAGTTATAGAATTAATGAAAGGAGAAAACAGTCTTTGGTCATGGGTTTCTGTTATTTAATCTTTTTGCTGATACTTTGGCAAAACACAAATCATTATAATTAATTCCATAAAAGGGCAAAAATAACATTTGAGCACAAATGAGAAAATCAGTAACTTGATAGAGCTGAGATAGTTTTCAAAATAAACAATAGAACTTTAATTGCAAATGAGAAACAAAAATATATCCAGAATCTCAATCCATGTCTGAAGAACACAAAACTTAAGGTTCAGGGATGTGTATACTACAGTTACACTTCTGGGTGTTTAAATATGACACTGATAAATACTGTAACAGAACACAGTCAAATTCAGGGGCTCCTATACATTGCTGCCTGTCAGGATACTTCAAATGTCTTTAGAAACAGAGACTTCCAGGGTTTAACTCTAAATTAAATAAACTGAGTAACAAGTTGTTGGCATGGAACTAATAAACTCACATTCAGAAGAGAAGCACCCTCGGTGATTCTTACACCACTTGTCTATGACTAGCCATGAGGAATCACTGGATTGGATGTACCTACTTCACTTTCCAATGGTTTCCAAATACTTTAAATAACGTACATTATACTGGTATACTTTCTAGTTATCACGACTTATTCATCATAATGAAAACTTACTGATCAGGCAAAACACTCTGACGTGAAGATTGTCCAATAGAGAGCTGTCATAGCTCAGTCAGTAAAGAATCTGCCTGCAGTGGAGGAGACCTGGGTTCAATCTCTGGGTGGGGAAGATCCCCTGGAGAAGGAAATGGCAACCCACTCCAGGTTTCTTGCCTGGAAAATCCCATGGACAGAGGAGCCTGGTGGGCTACAGTCCATGGGGGAACAAGAGTTGGACATGACTTTGTGACTAAACCATCACCATAGTCCAATAATTATTCATTTATAAATGTGTCATGGTTATTTTACCAAAATTAACCAAAGGAATAAACAAAAATCTATGGCTATCAGATGAATAATATATTTTACTATGAATAACAAAGTGGGTTTATTGACATTCTAACATTTTAAACAGGCTTCTTGTTGAACCTCATTCACTTTGGTTTTGTGATTATAGAATTTTTTTTTTAAAAGAAATAGGATATATTTATTTTTACAATTTTCATGCATTTTAAAAGATGCAAAATTCTGTATTGTTTTAACCAACTAAATGTAAAATGTGTTGATTGGGTGTAATAGGTCATTCTGTGAGTGAAAGCTTTTTGCTTAAGTTGAGATTAGGTAGGCAGTGAAACGGAAATGGGGAAATTTGAGCAAGCTTTTCATGAATGTTAGGCTGTTTTGGGAGAAGGCAATGGCAACCCATTCCAGTACTCTTGCCTGGAAAGTCCCATGGATGGAAGAGCCTGGAAGGCTGCAGTCCATGTGGTCCTAAGAGTTGGGCACGACTGAACGACTTCACTTTCACGTTCATGCTTTGGAGAAGAACATGGCAACCCACTCCAGTATTCTTGCCTGGAGAATCCCAGGGATGGGAGCCTGGTGGGCTGCCATCTATGGGGTCGCACAGAGTCGTACACGACTGACATGACTTAGTAGCAGCAGCAGCAGGCTGTTTTGATTCAGTTTATCTACTCCCTCCACTAACTTTTGAGTCAAAAGGAATATAATTATGTTTACCTATGGAACCTTACCATGTTCCCTCTACAAATGAAAGAAAGGACATTCTGACATATTTTTATAAAACTGAATTTTATTCTGTGATCTACAGTTATATATTATTGTATTTAGACTGATTACTGTCTGCCAGCAGGACTGAAAGAAAGCTGCATGAATGAAGAGATCAGGCCTACTACCTTCACTCATCAGGATATTCCCAGATCAAGACAGTTTCTTGCACAGGACAGACTCTCAGAACACCTAAATACCAAAACCTTAAAGGAATACTTAAAATATCTTCTGCTGCAGATATATAAAATCCCTTTGGTTAGAATTTTTGCATTTTTTTTTTCTGCTTACCTGAGCAGAGAAGGATCTTTAAAACTTATCAACTTTTAAAAGTTATATATTAGAGTTATGCTTTCTTATTCAAAGTTCTCATCACAAAGGCTATCAATTATTCTGGGAAGCAGCATTATTTCAGCAATTTCTACCAGCTATCATTAAAGTTAGTCTTTGAATAGGTCAATGGCTACAATAATTTCCTTTCTCTATTATTAGAGCTAATTCCTGAAAATACAGAAAGTCTAGGCTATTATTCAGTTAAATAATATCAGATCATAACTGAGCCTTCTCAAATTAAACAGCATTCAGTTCACTAAATGGGTAATTTACTTAAAAGTATTAATGGTTTGAGAAAATTAATACTTACAGTAAAATGCACTTATAAAGTTTCTGGCCATAAATTATGCTTCAAATATCATCAGAAGCTCAGGATAGGAGTTCTAGAAAAGCATGGTCTAATATTTATGAATGTTTATATGAATAATTAATAAATGTACTAAACCTCACACACTCATATGTGACTAACATATTATGTTTCTCAAGAGCCAAATGAATTATCATAGAAAAAGAGATCAACAAAATCCTTCAAGTATGGTGGGTTTCCAGCTATAAGTATGTGCTGGGAGTCAGTGGCCCTGGATCATAATTTTACAATTACCCAACAATCCTTTTCTAATTGCATTTATTTGGTTCATATAATGTGGGTGGGCATAAAACATGGTGTTTTCTTTTACTTCATCAGATAAGAAACATGTTAGTGACACTGTTTAAAAATATGTTCAAATGATTCATGTATTTTTAAAGAATTTTGCATAACTAATACAAACAAAATATAATGTTCATTGTACTTTTCTATCTTATTAAGTAAAAAGTAGCAAAGAAATTTTTTGCCTTGACTTTCTAAAATCTGAAAGGTAGAAATATGGAATTGTACTGGGTCATATTTTACGATAGCTGTTAACATAACTCTCAAATAATTTGTTACATTAATGTGTTTATATTGAATAATTCAATTTTGTTACAGTGTTAACATGCAGAAGTATAATACCACACATTTCATTTATTTTGAATAACAATTAAATGATTTTTATTGGAGTAAGAAAATATACCAAATTTATCTAGATTTGCAAATATTGATATTATAATAAAATTATATTGCATATTTTATTGACACTATCCAATACAGAATGCAAATAAGTAATATTTTAATATGAATCTATAATGCATCTTGAAAATAGTATAGAATAAGATATACATTTTCAAAGATATACATTGCAGAATGCAGAGAAAAAGCTATAATTGGAAAAAAAATAGTTGTAAAAGCTAACTCACTCTCACTGACAAGAAATGTCTATATTTTATTAAACGAAAGAATTTCTTAAATAAAAGTCATAGGATGGTACAACTATAGGGTTTCCCCTGGAACCAAGTGGTCTGGCTGAAATCTGCCAGTATAGGAGGAATAATAATATGTTTAAAACATTTTTGAGTCATTATATTGTTATTCTTTTTATACTGTTCATGGGGCTCAGGATATGGAATTCCAGTTGAGCTATTTCAAATCTTAAAAGATGATGCTATGAAAGTGCTACACTCAATATGGCAGCAAATTTGGAAAACTCAGCAGTGGCCACAGTCCTGGAAAAGGTCAGTTTTTATTCCAATCCCAAAGAAAGGCAATGCCAAAGAATGCTCAAACACCCACAAGGTTGCACTGTTCTCACAAACTAGCAACGTAATACTCAAAATTCTCCAAGCCAGGCTTCAACAGTACGTGAACAGTGAACTTCCAGATGTTCAAGATGGATTTAGCAAAGGCAGAGGAACCAGAGATCAAATTGCTAACATCCATTGGATCATCAGAAAAGCAAGAGTTCCAGAGAAACATCTACTTTTGCTTTATTGACTATGCCAAAGCTTTTCATTATATGGATCACAACAAACTGGAAAGTTCTTAAAGAGATGGGAATACCAGACCACCTTATCTGTCTCCTGAGAAAACTGTATGCAGGTCAAGAAGCAACAGTTAGAACTGGACATGGAACAATGGACTGGTTCCAAATTGGGAAAGGAGTACATGAAGGCTGTATACTGTCACTCTGCTTATTTAACTTATATGCAGAGTGCATCATGTAAAATGCCAGACTGGATGAAGTACAAGGTGCAATCAAGATTGCTGGGAGAAATGCCAATAATGTCAGATATGCAGAAGACACCACCCTTATGACAGAAACTGATAAGGAACTAAAGAGCCTCTTGATGAAAGTGAAAGAGGAGAGTGAAAAGCCTGGCTTAAAACTCAACATTCGAAAAACAAAGATCATGGCATACAGTCCCATCACTTCATGGCAAATAGATGGGGAAACAATGCAAACAGTGACAGACTTTATATTCATGGGCTCCAAAATCACTGCAGATGGTGACTGCAGCCATGAAATTAAAAGACACTTTCTCCTTGAAAGAAAAGCTATGATCAACCTAGACAGCATATTAAAAGCATAGACATTAATTTGCCAACAAGGTCCACACAGTCAAATCTATGGTTTTTCCAGTAGTCACCTAAGGATGTGAGTTGGACCATAAAGAAAGCTAAGCACTGAAGAATTGATGCTTTTAAACTGTGGTGCTGGAGAAGACTCTTGAATCCCTTGGACTGCAAGGAGATCAAACCAGTCAATCTTAAAGGAAATCAACCCTGAATATTCATTGGAAGGACTGATGCTGAAGTTTCAATACTTTGGCCAACTGATGTGAAGAACTGACTCATTGGTAAAGATCCTGATGCTGGGAAAGATTGAAGGTGGGAGGAGAAGGGGATGACAGAGGATGAGATGGTTGGATGGCATCACAAACTCAATGGACATGAGTTAGAGCAAGCTCTGGGAGTTGGTGATGGACAGGGAAGCCTGGCATGCTGCAGTCCATGGGGTTGCAAAGAGTCGGACATGGCAGTGACTAAACTGAACTGATTGTTATTTAAAGATATCCTTTTAAACACAATCACCCTAAGAGATAATATTCTACTGTGTTTATCGATAGGTTCTTGAGATCCCAGATGTTGGCTCATTTCTCAAAGGAGATATAGATGATTCACTCTATAATAAGTAAGAAATACTATGGTATCATGCCCGATTATTCACACAACTAAATTGAAATATATAGAAAATTAAATTCATGGTTTTCCAAATGTTCTTTATAATTCTCAATTTCTGGAGTTTGGCTTTCAACCAGTATTTAGAACAAATGGAGGGCTGATACATAGTTAACATGATCTATATTTCTTTACCCAAATGTGAGTATATTTCCTTATCATTTATAACATGAGATAAGCCTCCTGAAAAAAGTCAGGAAAACTAGGCAAGTAAAATACATGAGAATGCTCTCTGGACCACCCAGAGAAAGCATTTCCATGTTTCTGCATAGAACATAGCATAGTCCTGGAATATTGGTGATAGTGGAGACAAGACCATCTGAGTATGATCACAGAGCTATAGAGCAATACACATTATAGAAGCAGGACAGCCAATGAAGGTAACAGGAGCTCAAAGAATTTATTTAGAACTCCTGTGATGTCTCAGGAGACCTTTAAAATACTTAAAGACGTGGTTGGCCCTATGCTAAATATTTAAAGTCCTGCAATGGCAAACGAGAGCATAGCGAGTGAAACACATGTGCTAGTCGCTCAGTTGTGTCTGACTGATTGTGACCCCATGGACTGTATCCCTCCAGGCTCCTCTGTCCATGGGATTTCCCAGGCAAGAATATGGAGTGGGTTGCCATTTGCTTCTCCAGGGGATTGTCCCTGACCCAGGGATCAAACCCAGGTCTCCTGCATTGCAGGCAGATGCTTTACTGTTTGAGCCACTAGGGAAATATGGGTTACTACTTGCCAACTGGGGTTCCCATATGGCACTGGTGGTAAAGAACCCACCTGCCAAGGCAGGAGATGTAAGAGATGCAAGTTTGATCCCTAGGTCAGGAAGATCATACTGCAGTATTCTTGCCTGGAGAATCCCTTGGACAGAGAAGCCTGGTAGGCTAGAATCATGCACACACTTGTCCGTTTAAACTCTGGCTGGAGTTGCCTGGGGAAGCACACACTGCAATGCCTGTTATGAACCATAAGCATGTTCCCATTCTATCTCACATCTATCTCACGCATGTTTCCATTCTATCTCACATTCTCTCTTCCAGTCTCTCTCTCACAATGGATTTAGTGCCATTTCTAGATGAGAAGCTATATATTTAAAAAGCTGAAATTTAGTCCTTTTTGCATTAGAAAAAGCATAAAACTTGCTTCATAAGTTCTTGAATTTCAGCAAAGGGCTATTTGGTTAGCTTAATCCCTTTTTTAAAACTTATCTCAGAATTAACACTCCTCAAAATTAAGAAATTTTGAACCTTTAAAAAATGCTACATGTCATGAAACAGTTGAAAAACTTTTAAAACACAGGAAGAAAAGGTCATTTCCATTTCACTAAAGGAATCAAGAATTGCTTTATGATACTCTAACTGGTACAAAACTCAGATAGTAACACTCTATTTCAAAAATAAGTGTTAAAGAGCCTATTTTTCTTTCTTAAAAAATGGAAGGTGGGTGAGATGACAGCAGTGCGTATATATGTGTGTGTGTGCATGCATGTGTGTGTGAGTGTGCACATATTTTAGGTAGTAGGACAATTAAGGGCCAAGAAAAGATGATCCAAGATTGGAATTTCACAGAGTTGAGTGGTATGGGATTCCATAGTTTTATTCATTTGAAAGGAAAATAGTATTTATCCCAAAGTTAAACTACGGTTTTCCTGTTGCATGACCAAACATATGATTTCAAGCTAAAGAAATTTTATAAATATATGGAAAATTATACCCAATATGCTATTAAAAGACTCTTTGTTTGGGGCTCAGTAATTCTAGACAAGAATAAATTCATGTGTTACTATATCAAAGAGTTCATAAGAACATCAAAAGAAAAGATTTTCTTATTTAAATAGGATGTTCTCTTTAAAATTGCAAAGTAAAAAAAATTATTAAATGATTTTACATTTTTCTCTTATCTAATACTTTTTCCATAATGCTAAGTTCTTTTGTAGTCTTTTGGCTCATTTATTTCCCCAGAGTGATGTTGACACGCATCTGCTCTAAATTAATTAACAGTGTATCTCAGTAGACTCATTTAGCCTGAATAAAAAGTTCAAATGCTAATTTGTGGGCCAGTGTAGCTTCCTTCAACCTAAGTATAACACCTTATATGCTTCACACCAACAGAGGCAGAAGAGTTGAACACCTTCTTTCTTGTTTTCGTCTTTTTAAATGACATTTTGGTTCGGACCGTAAAGAATCTGCCTGCAATACAGGAGACACAGGTTCAATCCCTGGGTCAGGAAGATCCTCTGGAGAAGGGAATGGCTACCCACTCCAGCATTCTTGCCTGGAAAACTCCACGGACAGAAGAGCTTGGCAGGCTACAGGCCATGGGCTGCAAAGAGTCAGACACAACTGAAGTGACTATCACTTTCACTTATTGGGCTATACTTGTAATCATGAGACATACAGGTACCAAGACTGAAAAAGCGCCCGCATCTCGCTCTTTTTTTAAGAAACATAACTCTGTGCATGTGTGAGAGACAGAAAGACAGAGAGAGGAGAGAGGAATCTTTAGCATTGCATTAAGAGTTATATGTGAAAAGCAATGTGTACTCATATAGTGAAGGTGAAGATGAAGGTGAAGTCGCTCAGTCGTGTCCGACTCTTTGCGACCCCATGGACTGTAACCTACTAGGCTTCTCCGTCCATGGGATTCTCCAGGCAAGAATACTGGAGTGGATTGCCATTTCCTTCTCCAGGGGATCTTCCCAACCCAGGGATTACAAGTATTGCCATGACCTCACAATTTGATTGTTCTTATAAAATATGAGCAGAGAATCTTATGTATTTTGAAAAGAACTAGAGTTATCCAAACACTTATTTATGCCTTAAATAAAAACTGAGCTGACTTATTTCTGTCAGGCAGAAAACTGGGCTCTCTCTCACAGAAGACTTTTTCAGATCTTAAATGTATAGCTCTAAATATTTTAACTTGACTTAAAAGTGTCAACAATTTGCCTTTACTACTTTTAAACATCATACAAGCTTATATTTGTAAGCAACAGAAAGCGTAGGATGGGAGAAGGCAGCCATATTTGGAATTGCAGAGGCCTAAGTTAACTTTCATCTCTAGTACAGGTGCCTCGGATCTATCATTATAAAAATGATTTTGTGGTAACTATAGAGATTAAAGTTTACAAAATTTAACGCAATATTTCTGTCTAAAAATAGCCAATAAATTTAATTAATTGAGGTTTCTGATCATGAAGAATATACATTCACAAACCATCTTTTATGTCAAAGACGTTCTGCACAAAGTATAAAAAATGAGTTTTGATTCTAAAACTGAAAAGCTAATTGCTGATTTCTATCCACATTTTACAAATATACAATTAAACTCATAATTTATTAAAACTTTCATATGAGCCTTACCTCAGGGATGAGACTGTGTAAAGGAAAGATATGGCTTAAAAAGTGTGGGTCAGGAGAAAATCAGTTGTAGAGACATTGCTGCAGGCACTTCAGGGGTTCCTAAACCTATGTAGATAAAAGGTTTGGCTTCTATTGGTGATTAATGTTTGTATTCTCTGGAGAATTTACTGACACAGTTTCAAAAACCAGTTTGTCCTAATTACAACAGAGTTCTGATGGAATTACCATCAGATGCAAGGCATTAATTGTTTTCTAGGCTGTGTGTATGTATATGTGTGTGTGTGTGCGTGTGTTTCCTAGGCTGTGTGTATACATACACACACACACATATATATACATACATACATATATATATACACACATATATATAAAACAGCACCTATTTTTGCTGCATGGTTTGGTTAAAGTCAAAATGTCTGTCTTTAGATACTTATTTACTTCATCAGAGGGAGAGTTTGTATATACTGATAGTTATTCTTTACCGAATACCTCAAAAGTTAACGTTTGTGTTAATGATTGATATATTTTAGGTGCTTTGTCATTGTACAGATGTCATTTAATTTCATGTTTGCATTAACTTTTGAGATAGTTATCAGGAGATAATACATGGAGTTCAAGGAAAAGAGAATACAGTGTGGGGAGAAAATCAAGGATGACTCATGGAGGAAGTAAGACAAAACAGATGAAGAGTTCATCTTACAGATGTAAGAGGGAACCAGGGGTTTGCTGATATAAAGAAGCAACCCACAGAGTTTGGAATAGGCACTAATTGTGTTGAAAAGCATGATGTCATTGGTCTGAAAAAGTTCCAGGTGGGTACTTTAAAATAACTAAAAATGATAAATATGGTCATACATTAAAGTTTAAAGAAAAACAATTTAAAAAATATCTACTCTTTTTTCAATTGCATGTTTATAAGTTAAAAAGCAATAACTTTGATAAAAATAATTGCAATAATAATTCAGGAATTGTGAGTATAGCTCAGCATCTTTTATTTTTAAAAAGCTGTTATACAACTAGTGATAATAATTCAGGAATTGTGAGTACAGTTCAACACCTTCTATAAAAAACTAGCTGTTGTATATCTCAATCAAGATATGAAAAGCATGAATGCATTTTAAAATCAATAATTATCCAATTTAAAACTCTGCTCTCAGTATTACTCTAAAATACATAGTTAAATTTCGGATAAATGTTTTGAAAAGCTTTTCAAGAAGAAGCCCCTAAAATCCAGAGTATTATAGTGTGAAGATTAACTGAAAAGTTTAATATACCACACAGATATATAAACCAGTGGTTAATTTCAGATATTTTCTGATCATAAAATTATAACTTAACTAAGAGATGATTGTCAGCATATAAAATGAAAATAATTCAAGAATGTTAGTGCACTCTTTTTACTGTCCATGGATAATTTTATCCTACAGATAATTGTAGAAACAATACTATTAGAGAAAAAATTTAAAACTCTTCTGTAGTTAGGCTAGAAGTGATACCTGAAAATAATTCATTGAGGAATATTTCAAAGTAAATAGCCATTTTAGGGGCTTCCCTGGTGGCTCAGATGGTAAAGAATCTGCCTGCAATGCAGGAGACCTGGGTTCAATCCCTGGGTCAGGGAAGATCCCCTGGAGAAAGAAATGGCTGCCCACTCCAGCATTCTTGCCTGGAGAATTCCATGGATAGAGGAGCCTGGTGGGCTACAGTCTGTGACCCCGTGTCTGCAAAGAGTCAGACATGACTAAGCAACTAACACTTCACTTCATACTTTATAACCATTTCATAAGAGAGTTTGTGTTGACTGAACAATAGCCACTTACTCTGGAGAATTCCAATATGCTAATATAAATTCAGCATATCAGGCAAGAGGGGAAATTCTTATGTCATTGCTCATCACAATGGACAATGAATACTGTCTACACAGAGAAGTAATGGTTTCCATTTTTAGTCTTTTTAGGTGTGAATATCTTTATCTTATACATGTACTCATTTTAATTTTAAAGTTTCTTTAATAAAGAACCTGGTCATCTATTCCTTTCCACACATACCAATTTGCTTATGAGTTACTTTTATCTTCCTCTACCTCCTCTGAGGTGTCATGCCTTGGGTTCTTCTTCTCCCAGGGTCTCCACTGGATCCATCTGCATGATGACTTTCAAATATTATATATCATTAAAAACACCTTTAATATATTTACAACCTCTACTGCCTTAGGTTTTTGCTTCTTAAGTAGTCTAACTTCACTGCTTCCACTTGGTTTAATTTGTTCATTGCAATCTGGCTTCATTTCTAAGGAATTAAATCCAATGATCCTTTTAGTCTACTTCTAATAATCTGTTGATACAATTGATTGCTCCTTTCTTTAAACTGTCTCCACTTTTGCCTTCTATAATAACATATTGTTCAGTCACTATTCATTAATTTTTTCCACTTAACAGATATTAAACCATTATCATTCAGAAGACATTATTGTAGATGCCAAAGTATAAACTTTAGCCAGGTGTGGTCCTTGTAACTTTGAGGGGAAAAAAGCACACAAATAATTGTCATAAAATGTGATAAATGCTGTAGTAGATATATTTACATTACAATACAGTATCAGGGAAGAGGAATCATTTTTAAAAATTTTAATATAAATCACTGCTTCAATTCCACTATATAAAATCAACAAAAGTTACTCAATATAAAGCTCATCCTCTAAATAGAAATAATGGCTTCTAAAGAGTTCTGTGTGAATGACATAAAAATTACTCATTCATTTTGTAAAATAGACTTGAGTATGAAAAATGATTATTTTGAATGATACTACTTTGATTAACATTGTAAACAGAAAAGATTCATCTTCATTTAAAACTTATGAAATTAATCATTACTCAAATGGCACTTCAGAAGTGGTATATTTGAACTGAAAGAAAAAAAAAAAACAAAAACACGAAAATATAGTATTTTAAAGGTGGAGGGATCTTAGAGACCATTTAGCCCCAGCCTCGTATTTTATAGGATTTCCCTGGTGACTCAGCATTAATCCACCTGCAATGTGTTGCAGGTTTGATCCCTGGGTCAGAGTATATCCTGGGAAAGAGAAAGGACAACCCACTTCAGTAGTCTTGCCTGGGAAATCCTATGGACAGGGAGCCTAGCAGCTACAGTCCATGGAGTCACAAAAGAGTTAGACACAGCTTAGTGAGTAAACCACCACCATTATTTTATAAAGAAAGAACTGATCCCTGGAAGGTACTTGCTCCACATTACACAGATTGTAGGGGCATAATTGCATTAGAACTCAGGATACTCTTCTCTAAATGACCTTTCTAAAACAGGAAATTGAGCACAATAGTAACTCTACATCATGAAATGTACACATCCCTTTTTGAAAGTATTTACAATAGTCTAAAGTAAAGACAATGCTGTGAAAGTGCTGCACTCAATATGCCAGCAAATTTGGAAAACTCAGCAGTGGCCACAGGACTGGAAAAGGTCAGTTTTCATTCCTATCCCAAAGAAAGGCAATGCCAAAGAATGCTCAAACTACCACACAATTGCACTCATCTCACATACTAGTAAAGTAATATTCTAAATTCTCCAAGCCAGGCCTCAGCAATACATGAACTGCAAACTTCCAGATGTTCAAGCTGGATTTAGAAAAGGCAGAGGAACCAGAGATCAAAGTGCCAACATCAGCTGGATCATGCAAAAAGTAAGAGAGTTCCAGAAAAATATCTGTTTTTGCTTTATTGACTATGCCAAAGCCTTTGACTGTGTGGACCACAATAAACTGTAGAAAATTCTGAAAGAGATGGGAATACCAGACCACCTGACCTGCCTATTGAGAAATCTGTATGCAGGTCAGGAAGCAACAGTTAGAACTGGACATGGAACAACAGACTGGTTCCAAATAGGAAAAGGAGTACATCAAGGCTGTACGTGGTCACCCTGTGTATTTAACTTATATGGAGAGTACATCACAAGAAATGCTGGGCTGAAAGAAGCACAAGTTGGAATCAAGATTTCTGGGAGAAATATCAATAACCTCAGATATGCAGATGACACCACCCTTATGGCAGAAAATGAAGAGGAACTAAAAATCCTCTTGATGAAAGTGAAAGAGGAGAGTGAAAAAGTTGGCTTAAAGCTCAACATTCAGAAAACAAAGTCATGGCATCTGGTCCCATCACTTCTTGGGAAATAGATGGGGAAACAGTATCAGACTTTATTTTTTGGGGCTCCAAAATCACTGCAGATGGTGATTGCAGCCATGAAATTAAAAGACCACTTACTCCTTGGAAGGAAAGTTATGACCAACCTAGATAGCATGTTGAACATCAGAGACATTACTTTGTTAACAAAGGTTCGTCTAGTCAAGGCTATGGTTTTTCCTGTGGTCATGTATGGATGTGAGAGTTGGACTGTGAAGAAAGCTGAGTGCTGAAGAATTGATGCTTTTGAACTGTGGTGTTAGAGAAGACTCTTGAGAGTCCCTTGGACTGCAAGGAGATCCAACCAGTCCATCCTAAAGGAGATCAGTCCTGGGTATTCATTGGAAGGACTGATGCTGAAGCTGAAACTCCAATACTTTGGCCACCTCATGTGAAGAGTTGACTCATTGGAAAAGACTCTGATGCTGGGAGGGATTGGGGGCAGGAGCAAAAGGGGACGACAGAGGATGAAATGGTTAGATTGTATCACCGACTCGATGGACATGAGTTTGAGTGAACTCTGGGAGTTGGTGATGGACATGGAGGCCTGGCGTGCTGTGATTCGTGGGGTCTCAAAGAGTCGGGCAAAACTGAGCAACTGAACTGAACTGAACTGAAAGTAAAATATTTTAATGAGTATCACATGTGTTTTTGAACCCCCTTCCCTACAATTATAAAATGATAGACCAACTCCTAAACACAGTGTTAAACTCCCAGGAATGATCAAATTGATGTTACTTAACATAACTGAAATTGTGTTGCCCTAAGAAACAAGAATGAGAAAATTAGATTCCTAAAAATGTCTTTCATATAAAATATTACAAGCTGTGTCTCAGAAACTGGCACAGGCAATGCAACAAATATTTATTTTACCTGTCATCTGGTCACTTTATTTTAGGACAAATCTGAAACTATTCCCTTTTTTTTTTTTAATTAGTTGCCTAAGGCTGACTTGCATATGGTGTTCTCAATCCTGTCAATATATATATGTTTCAGGGAAATGACATCTTCTCTGTGGAGAGGGTTAGGATTCAAAGTCGGCTCATAAGACAAAACTGAAGTGACTTAGCAGCAGCAGCAGCATTAGGCAAAAACTGATCTATTCAAAACCATGCTAGACAGTACCTCAGGGAAGCATCACACTGGAGATCAACATCCTACAATCCACTAAGTCCACTCCAGGCAGTTCTCCTCCCAGCTTAGAACATATGACTCCCACTGGGGAAGAGCACTGCATGTAAGAGCTGCCCTGCTATGGGGTTTGTGGAATGAAAAGTACAATGTGTACTTTTTGATGGATGAGAAGTGTCTTTTAAAACAGGAATTGCATTCGGCCTCACAAGGTGCTCACACTATAAGAAGCACAGGAGCTACTATGGAAATTGTTTAGGTTTCCCATATCACAGTCACTTGGGGGATATGTTCACTGCATAGCATCTTCTGTAATATTTGCATCTTTATTCGTCTCCCTTTCTGCTGTTGCAGTACGTGAGTAGTTGGATTTACCTAAGATACATGTGCAAATGGTGTCATATCGCTTAATACACACTTTGTTCATATATATGTGTGTGTACATACTCTGATATATATATTATACTCTATATACCATGCGTGTATTATGTATATGTATACTTCCCTGGTGGCTCAGACGGTAAAGTGTCTACCTGCAATGCAGGAGACCTGGGTTCAATTCCTGGTTCGGGAAGATCCCCTGGAGAAGGAAATGGCAACCCACTCAAGCACTCTTGCCTGGAAAATCCCATGGACGGAGGAGCCTGATAGGCTACAGTCCATGAGGTTGCAAAGAGTCGGACACGACTGAGTGACTTCACTTTTCTTTCATACTATGTATATGCACACCATTAATCAACTATACACATGTATGTAGCACAAAAAATGTTTTAATGATTTGTTTCAGAAAGATGCTGAGTTTTGTTAAAATTCTAATAATAAAACGTCTAAAATATGTTAACTATTACATAATAACAAATTTGTCTCATCTTTGTCCAACCCTCCCAAGAGGAAGCTTCTAAAATTTTGGAATGTGCCCATTTATGAGTCTCTTTATTATTCATGGTGGGTCCCAGGGAGCACCCCTGAGTTTATGCTAATGAGGTGACTCAAGAGAGGCCCTCTGGTAGTTTCAGGGTCAGAGCAGTCCAGAAAGATCAATCATGTGATTGATTAGAAGACTGGGGCTTTGAACCAGGTACTGTTAGCCTGACCTCCAATGAGCAGATGAGATTGTAAATCAAGTTCAATCACTCTGCCAATGATTCAATTAATCATACCTGTATTATAAAACCCCAATAAAAATTCTGGACATCTGAAGCCTTAAGAATTTCCTGATTGGTGATACACAGTGTACTGAAAGGATAATGAATCCTCAGAACACAGAAGATTTACAGCTGGGAACCTCCCAGGTCTCACCCTAGTGTCTCTACTTTTGGCTGGTCCTGATTTGTATCCTTTGTAGTGAAACTTAAGCCTTGACTAGACAGACCTTTGTTGGCAAAGTAATGTCTCTGCTTTGTAATATGCTATCTAGGTTGGTTATAACTTTTCTTCCAAGGAGCAAGCATCTTTTAATTTCTTGGCTGCAGTCACCATCTGCAGTGATTTTAGAGCCCAAGAAAATAAAGTCTCTCACTGTTGCCATTATTTCCCCAACTATTTGCCATGAAGTGATGGGACCAGATGCCATGATCTTAGTTTTCTGAATGTTGAGCTTTAAGCCAACTTTTTCACTCTCCTCTTTCACTTTCATCAAGAAGCTCTTTAGTTCTTCTTCACTTTCTGCCATAAGGGTGGTGTTATCTGCATATCTGACATTATTGATATTTCTCCCAGCAATCTTGATTCCAGCTTGTGCTTCATCCAGCCTGGCATTTTACATGATGTACTCTGCATAGAAGCTAAATAAGCAAGGTGACAGTATACAGCCTTCATGTACTCCTTTCCCAGTTTGGAACCAGTCATTCAGTTCCATGTCCAGTTCTAACAGTTGCTTCTTGACCTTCATAAGATTTCTCAGGAGGCAGGTCAGGTGGTCCAGTATTCCCATCTCTTTCAGAATTTTCTACAGTTTGTTGGATCCACACAGTCAAAGGTTTTGCTGTAGCCAATAAAGTAGAAGTAGATGTTTTTCTGGAACTCTCTTGCTTTTTTGATGGTCCAACAGATGTTGCCAATTTGATCTCTGGTTCCTCTGCCTTTTCTAAATCCAGCTTGAAAATCTGGAAGTTCACGGTTCATGTACTGTTGAAGCCTGGCTTGGAGAATTTTCAGCATTACTTTGCTAAGACCCAATGCAACCAAATAAATAAATATTTTTAAAACTTTATTGCATTTGTATATTTTAATGACAAACTATCAGAAAGACAAATTAAGAAAATAATCCCATTTACAATTGCCTCAAAAAATAATAAAATATCTACTAATAAAATTAATGAAGGATCTGAAAGACTTGTACACTAAAAACTATAAGACATTGATGAAAGAATTTAAGGAAGACAAAAGTAAATGAGCTATATTCCATGTTCATTAATTAGGAGAATTAATATTACTATAAAGGCTTCCCAGGTGGCACTAGTGGTAAAGAATCCGTCAGCCAATGCAGGAGACATGAGATGTGAGTTCCATCTCAGGGTTGGGAAGATTCCCTAGAGGAGGAAATGGCAACCTACTCCAGTTTTCTTGCTGGGAGAATACCATGGACAGAGGAGCCTGGCGGGCCACAATCTGTTTCAAAGAGTCCGACACAATGAGGGTCTGAGCACACATGTACAATATTGCTAAAACCCAAGCAATCTACAGATTCAATGCAATAAAAATTCCAATAGCATACTTCACAGAACAAATTTCTAAAATTTTAATTTGAGACCACAAGAGATCTGAATTGCTGAAACAATTCTGTGAAAGAAGGACGTAGCTAGAGGTATCACACTCTTTGATTAGCTTCATAAGTGACAAATAGATTCAAGGGATTAGATCTGATAGACAGTGTCTGAAGAATGAGAGATGGAGGTTCATGACACTGCAAAGGGGCAATCATCCAAACCATCCCCAAGAAAAAGTATAGCAAAAAGGCAAAATGGCTGTGTGAAGTGACCTTACAAGTAGCTGAGAAAAGAAAAGTGAAAGGCAAAGGAAGGAAAAAAAGATACATCCATTTGAATGCAGATTTCCAAAGAATAGCAAGGAGAGAGAAGAAAGCCTTGCTAAGTGAGAAATGCAAAGAAATAGACGAAAACAATAGAATGGAAAACACTAAAGATCTCTTCAAGAAAATTAGAGATACCAAGGGAACATTTATGTAAAGATAGGCACAATAAAGGGCAGAAATGGTATGAAGCAAACAGAAGCAGAAGATATTAAGCAGAGGTGGCTAAAATACACAGAGGAACTATAAAAAGTGAAATCTTTATGACCCAGATAACCACAATGGTGTGATCACTCACCTAGAGCCAGGCATCTTGGAGTGTGAAGTTAAGTGGGCCTTAGGAAGGATCACTATGAATAAAGCTACTTGAGGTGATGGAATTCCAGTTGAGCTATTTCAAATCATAAAATATGATCCTATGAAAGTGCTGCACTCAATATGCCAGCAAATATGGAAAACCCAGTAATAGCCACAGGTCTGGAAAAGGTCAGTTTTCACTTCAAGCCCAAAAAAAGACAATGCCAAAGAATGTTCGAAACACTACACAGTTGCACTTATCTCACATGTTAGCAAAGTTATGCACAAAATTCTCCAAGCTAGGCTTTAACAGTACATGAACCAAGAATGTTCAAGCTGGATTTAGAAAAGGCAGAGGAACCAGAGATCAAATTGCCAACATCCACCGGATCATAGAAAAAGCAAGACAATTTCAGAAGAACATCTACTTCTGCTTCATTGACTATGCTAAAGCCTTTGACTGTGTGGATCACAACAAACTCTGGAAAATTATTAAAGAAATGGGAATATCAGACTTACCTGCCTCCTGAGAAACCTGTATGCAAGTCAAGAAGCAACATTTAGAACCAGACATGGAACAATGGTTCCAAATTGGGAAAGCAGTATATAAGGCTGTATATTGTCACCCTGCTTATTTAACTAATATGCAAAGTACATCATGCAAAACACCAGGCTGGATGAAGCACAAGCTAGAATTAAGATTGTTGGGAGAAATATCAATAACCTCAGATATACAGATGCCACACTTATGGCAGAAAGTGAAGAGGAACTAAAAAGCCTCTTGAAAGAGGAGAGTGAAGAAGTTGGCTTAAAACTCAACATTTAAAAAATGACAATCATGGCATCCACTCCTATCACTTCATGTCAAATAGGTGGGGAAATAATGGAAACAGTGACAGACTTTAATTTTCCTGGGCTCCAAAATCACTGCAGATGGTGACTGAAGTCATGAAAGTAAAAGACATCTACTTCTTGGAAGAAAAGCTATGACAAACCTAGACAGCACATTTAAAAGCAGAAACATTTCTTTGCTGACAAAGGTCCACACAATCAAAGCTATGGTTTTTCCAGCAGCCATGTATGGATGTGAGAGTTGAACTATAAAGAAAGCTGAGTGCTGAAGAATTAATGCTTTTGAACTGTGGTATTAGAGAGAGTCCCTTGGACTGAAAGAAGTTCAAACCCAGTCCATCCTAAAGGAAATCAGTCCTGAATATTCATTAGAAGGACTGATGCTGAAGGTGAAGCTCCAATACTTTGGCCACCTGATGCACAAAATCGACTCATTAGAAAAGGCTCTGATGCTGGGAAAGATTGAAGGCAGGAGGAGAAGGGGATGACAGAGGACAAGATGGTTGGCTGACATCACTGACTCAATGGACATGAGTTTAAGCAAGCTCTGGGAGATGTCAAAGGACAGGGAAGCCTAGCATGCTGCAATCCATGGGGTCTCAAAGAGTCAGACACCACTGAGCAACTGAACAACAATTACAAAGCTAAGGTAGTCAAAACAATATGGTACTGGCACAAAGACAGACACACAGGTCAATGGAACAGAACTGAAGCTCCCCAAATAAATGCATACATATATGAACAACAATTTATGACAAAGGATCAAAGAACATACAATGAGAAAAGACAGTCTCTTCAATAAATGGTGTTGGGAAAACTGGACAACCACATGCAAAAGAATGGAACTAGACCACTATGTTACACAATACACAAAAATTAACTCAAAATTAATTGAAGACCTGAATATAAGGCCTAAGCCATAAAGTTCTTAGAATAAAATGTAGATAGTGCTCACATTGACATCGGATTTAGTGATGTTTTGTGAATCTGATTCCAAATGAAAACAGATGAAAAAATGAACAAAGGGGACTACATCAGACTTAAAAGCTTCTGCATATCTAGAAAACCATAATCAAAATGAAAAGGCAACTTATTGAATGGAAAAGATATTTTAAAATCATATATCCAAATTTTGTGAGGCAACTGAGTTGTCAACCTGCAATGTGGGATATCTGGGTTTGATCCTTGGGTGGGAAGATCCCTTGAAGGAGGGCATGGCAACCTCTCCAGTATTCTTGTCTGGAGAATTCCCATGGAGGGAGAAGCCTGGTGGGCCACAGTTCATGGGGTTGCAAAGAGTTGTATAGGATTGAGCGCCACAGCACAGGTGTAACCCCAGCTATATTGGTTGTATTATGTCTAAAATGATTCCTGTGCTATTTTACATGTGAGAAATTTCACCTATAAAATCTCTATCCATGTACACATACAAAATTTCAAAATACAGTGAAATTGAAAGAAACATTTTCTTTCATAAAAAAATTTCTATAGCATCAGTTCTTTAGTCTATTGGTAATTCACACGAACTTTGTTATTAGGTGGAACTGTAGTTCATCCACAGCCCTTCTTTACAGTGGTTTCCCAGCTAATAAACAGAAGAGAAAATATAAAGTTACTGTTTTGCAACTGTCAAAGAAAAACATGACACTCAAGGACCATGGATCCTTGAATGCTAAAAAAGCTGGGTAACTATTCTGGAATAAAAGAGACTAAAAGACAAAAATACAATGTGTCATACTTGATTCTTCTTCAAAAGAAAAAGTCATAAAGGATATTTCTGGAACAGTCAGAAAAATGTGATATGAACTGTATATCAGGTGATAGTGTTAATATTCTTACATGTGATATGATGGTGGTTATGGAAGAGAATATTTACTCTTAGGAGCTCATGCTGAATTGCAATGAATGTATACAACTTACTTTGAGATTGCTCAGAAAAAGGAAAAATAGACATAATATGACCAAATACTGCACAAAGAAACAATATTGAATCAAGATATGGTACTTCAAATCTTCATTATACTATTCTTTCAATTTCACTGCATTTTGCAATTTTTCATAACAAAAAGTTGAAATATAAGTGCCAAACTTTGAATGGCCTAAAATGGGCATAATGACAATATATAATATATTATTTATATTCAATTTTAAAATGTTAATAAAAATTAATTGCTAACCTTTGTGGGATACAACACCCTATTTGAGATTTCTGTATCTTGGCGCTAGTGACGTTTTAGATAGCTCTGTTGTGAGCAACAGTCCTGTGCATTGTAGAATGTTTAAAAATATTTCCAGCAAACAAAAAAAATAAAAAAAAAAAAAATATTTCAGCTTGTGTTCGCTACATGCTTTGATATTGTCCTTTTACCCTTTACCCCGAAAAAAAAATCCCTCAAAATGTCTATAAAAATTGTCACATGTTCCCTGCTGCTGCTAAGTCGCTTCAGTCGTATCCAACTCTGTGCGACCCCATAGACGGCAGCCCACCAGGTTCCCCCTTCCCTGGGATTCTCCAGGCAAGAACACTGGAGTGGGTTGCCATTTCCTTCTCCAACGCATGAAAGTGTTCCCCGGGGGAGCAAAATTTTCTCTGGTTGGGAAGCACTGCTTTACATGTTGATTTTTTTTTTTAATTTTAAATTTAAAACTGCTACTCCAAATTGCTACTTTTCAGATATTGAGAAAATAAAAATTAATTCATTTTTAGTATAAACTTTGCTAAAATCTAACTCTTCCCATTAAACACACTGAAAGTATATGTCTCTACTCTGATACTTGTGGATAAAAATAATAGTTGAATGGATTGCTAAAAAAGAGTATTTTAAACATCCAATTTTAAAATGCTTTTATGATAAAGCCTCTGGCAAATTTTTTAAAATAAAATCTTGCCTTTTCCCACATCATTATTCAGAATAGAAATCAAACAAAAAATTTTTGGCCTGGTAGCTTAAAGCTTGCCGCTTCTAGTAAGAGATATTACAATTATAATTTGGTCCATGGCATATTTACTAGGAAAAAGATACAGGCATTTGGAACAAAAATTACCACCAGAAACTGTGTATAAGAAGCTTTAAAAAGCTTGCATATTATTAATACATACAACTACTTGGATGAATCTCTATAGGTATTAGGTTGAATGAAAGTAGGTATTCCCACAAGGTTAAATTATGTATGATTCCATTTATATGACACTCCTGAAGGATAAAAGTAAAACTATAATGATGGAGAAGATCAAATTGCCAGGGGACAGAGACAGAGGGAGAGTAGGATGACTTAGTGATAGCAAGAGGGGTGTTTTCCAGGCAATGGGACAGTTCTGTACCTGAACTGCAGTGGTAGTTACATGAATCTATATACATGTTAAAATTCACTGAACTGTACACAACAAGTTAGTTTTGCTGTTGTTAATTTATAAAACATAATAAGAATTTTCTTATAATCTTAATTATAATCACATAAAAAATTCAATGCTTAATAAAGCATTTTCTTTTTCTAGAAAAGCCTTTTAATTACTTAATAATAAGGGTGAGTTATTAACACATTATATGTAAAGAAAATACTTAGGGAAAATTAACAAGAATTCATAACCTAAATTCAAAAATACTTATAAAATATATAATAGAAATTAATCTAACCTGGTTGACATCATAAGAAGGCATCAATAAGCCTGATTAATGTATTAATTAAATTAATGATAAGTTTAATTAAATATCATACTCCAAATGTCAAATATGAGTATCTTTAGATTATCAGGTCGGGTTGCATATTGATGGGAAGAAGCAACACAGATGTTCTCCTGTTCTTGTGCTACTGCTAAGTTGCTTTCAGTCGTGTCCGACTCTCTTGACCCCATGGACTGTAGCCCGCCAGGCCCCTCTGTCCATGGGATTCTCCAGGCAAGAATACTGGAGTGGGATGCCATTGCCTTCTCCAGGGGATCTTCCTGACTCAGGGATCAAACCCGTATCTCACGACTCCTGCCTTGGCAGTCAGGTTCTTTACCACTAGCGCCTTATGGGAAGCCCATGCCTGGTCTGCAAGTTCCCAGTCATAATACATGGTGACAGTCACAGACCTTATGAAATGAAGGGGTACCAATTAAAGCAGTAGCATTACCTTGGTTTGTCTTTTCCTTATCAACTGACTCCCTAAGGGATGGATACGCAACTGCTATCACATTCTCCGTAGTTGTGAGGAAATGGCCAGTTTCTTTCTAATAACAATATAACAGTGTTCTATACTGAGACCTTATGTCATCATTCTGGAATGTCAACAGTCTATATGTGTCCATTTAAAAGATGTTTACAGACTCCGATTCTTCTGATTTTTGACCCATACTTGGCTTTAGCGAGACTATATCCTCAAAATGGAAACAACACAGTTAACACTTAGATTTCACAAGCTGTCTCTACTTCTAGGCTCTTTCTGGTAAACTTGAATCCCCACATTCCATTCTGTCTCTAACATCAGAGCCTTCACCTGGCGATTTTGATCCTGGGTTGGGTCTGACAATCACAAACGCTTTCTTGACTTTCCCAAGAATTTATAAGCCCCTTATGGAAGACAGAGAAAGAAGAGCAGCCTGGTCTCAATCACTGATGCTAGAAGGTTCAGAACCGTTAATTACAACGCTCCTGTGGAATAGCAATTCATTATAGTCCTTAAATGTATTAAATTATTTTTTAAATGTACTGCTGTTAAAGAAGTTTTAGTTGATTCCAAGATCCTAGAATGATCAATATTTCTTTCTAACTTAAAAGTACTCTAATACCTTAACTGAAAGAAAAAATAAATCCAATCTGTATACTGTTCTAGGCTAGAAGCATTCTCAGCAAGAATTGTACCTCTGACTTTCACCCTATCATGGAGCTTTACTTAATTTGCCTGATCTGTGATCATGATTTTGGCTTGCAATTAGACAGATGGTATTCAATTGCACATTTAATGTTACATCTTCTAATACTGCAATACAAAAATAGTTATCAGGGGCTGCATATTCATTTTCTGTAGACACTCAGGAAAAATAACTTTCACATTTCCTCTTTTATCATCTACTTCTGTGCAGCCAGAAGGTTGCATGTCACGCCTTACCATCTGTTGATGTATTGCTTATTAATATATTTTTGTTTTAAATCAGGGAATTAATGGAAAATTCTAGATAATAAAAGGTTCTATTTAATAGCAATTTATTATCTTTTTTAACAAATTAAAATATATCTAAGACTAAAACTTCATGAATTATTATTGACTTTTTTTTTTCTGTTTCAGAAGGACCATCAGAATTTTAAGATTCCTTGTATTAAAAAAATCTTAGAGAAATCCCACTAAATAGAAAATGGTAAGAATTAGAGGAAGGTGATTGCCACTGTGTTCAGCTTCCCAGATATAAATGTTTACATCCTTCTATTGAACGCAATGATAATAATTTTCATTTATCAACCTACCAATTACCTCTTTAGTGATATGAGCCTTAGAATAGCCTTCAACTTTCCAGTCCCCATGAACAAAATACAGATTCATTTCCACCTGCAGTTACCATGATACCTCCATAGACTTTGTTTTTCTTGGGGGAAAAAAACCTCTATTCCCCTCAGAAGGCTTACATTCATGTCCAATTACAGAAACAAAGTCCTAATTTAATTTATTCTTTTGTGCGTCACACTGCTCTTACATTTGCAAAGCTTAAATTGCTTTGTTAAGGCTTTGTGTTCCTGAGGTTAGATGACAGGAAACCCAATTTCTTTTGATATTTTCTCCTGTTTTCATGGAACTGTATCAAAACTAATTTGAATGCTAAACAAACTAAAACTAAACTGTGGGGTCTTGGTTCTGAAAACTGACAGAATTCTCTTGAAGCAATGTGTGTATACACACACACACACACACACCACACATATATTTAAATTATCTTCAAAATATGTAGGAGGTTGAAGAATATCCTCTAGATTTAAGTATGCAATGTTTGTGAGATCACTGATATTTAAATCTCCTTAAGATTGTTAAATTTCTCTCTTACTGTAGATTTGTAAACTTTCACTTAATAATTACTTTTCAATATTCCCATCTCCAAATGGAAATTGTTCATGAAAGTAAATGTACGTAAGAAAACTGGAAACTGAGAACTTCATCAAAGTGATGAGGACACCAAAACAGAAAATTTTCTCACTACTTTTCTCATTAACTAGGTCTTATGACAAAGCAGATAGCTATAAATCTACCACTACTGCTGGACAGGCAACCGGTACAAACATGAGAATCTACGAGAAATTTAAATTTCCACTTATGCTTGTCAATCTCAGATCATACATACTAACCTTCCTTATAGAATAGATATTTATGAAATACTGACTTTGTGGTCAGCATCAAGATAGGCTTCAGTTAATAAAAGTGAGCAAAAACACACACCAGCTCTGTTCTCTGGAGTTTTCCACTTAAGAAACCTAATATACATATGTGTATTGTATTATGTATTGAGACAACTAGCATTAAAGGAAAGAGTGTGACACTTATAAAGTTGTAAAACAGAGGAACTTGACATTATCTAATGAGTTAGCAATAGCTGTTTTACTAGTTAGGATAAGGTCCAGTTGACATAGAAATTACAAAAAATAACAGAAGCAAGAAAGAAGTTCACTGCTGTCTCATAGAAAAGACATAGATGTATGCAGTCCAAGGCTAATTGTGGAAGTTCCAGTGAGACAGAGGCCCATATTCCTTCTCTTTTTTTCTCTCAATTTGAGCATGGGCTTTTACCTCATCATCAAATATGGCTGTGTGAGTTCCAGTAGTAAGCTCTGCATTCCAACTATCAATAAGGAGTAAAGTCAGGAATGGTGCCTTTCAACTCTTTAAAAGAGCTTCCTGGAAGTATTGCAGAACTAGTCCTATTACATTAGTGGGTAAGAACTTATCATATAGTCATACCTATCTTTGAGGAAGGATGATATAGCCATATAAGATATCACTAATTAAGAATGTGAGCTACTTAAATAGAGAAGATAAAAATAATACATATTTGGAGGCAAGTAGCAGCATTTACCATAACTTGCCTGGGAAAATGACTTGGAAAATGAGGTTTGCAGAATGCATAAATGTTAAACAAATGGTAGGAGGAAAGGGAAAGTGAAGAGAATTCCCGGTTGACGCACAATCCACATGACTACATCAGCCTCCAATGCAGCTGGACATAGACTACTTGTACCCAGTATCCTTTTAAGTAGGAGAAAAAAGAACTTCTCTCTTGTAGGCAATGCTATTTTGAGAACTTAGAGATATGCAATTCAGCTGAATCCTAACTTTATCTAAAATAACAGCCTTTGCTAACCCTAGACAAGTTCCAGGTTCTCTAATTTACTATTTGGAGCCTGGCACATCATTAGTGCTTTTTGCCTTTTTACCAGTTACATTAGGTTTATTCTTATGAGTTTATATAAGCTTCTAACATTATTACAGATACATAAGGAAATAAATCTAGTCAAGATCACATAGATGTCATCAGAATGAGTACATATATATATACATATACACACATACATAAACATTCTATAAGGGGATCTGCTTGAAATACTTTTCGTTGAGCTGCAGCAAAGATTTTGAAAATGTTTAGATAATAAAATTTCATATTTTAGGAAATATTTATCCCAAAACATATTCTAAAATAAGTCAGTTTAAGTGCATATGTTTTCTTCTGATATATACATTCTCCAAAAATATCCCTGCCAATATATTTTTTTGAGGAGAGAGGATTAGAAATTTATCGAAAACAATTTCAAATACTTTTAGGCTAATCATTTGTTTGTTGACAAACCCGGAGTTGACAGGTATTGTTTTAAAGTATAGCCACTGATAGCAAAATTTCACATAAACACTATCAAACCTAAAATATAAGAATTCATGCCATTCCAAATGTTGTTAGGACAATAAAATGTGTGATAGTCTATTTTAATCTGTATATTTACTTAATAGAGGTTCAAGTTTTCTTCCATGCAAAATGCTATTTTATTCAAAGGAGATAAACATTAGTATATCTTATCTTTCATAAAATAATTAACTATCCAGATTACAAAAATAAACATGCCTCCGTTTAGGGGAAAAAAAAAATATAAATTAATCAAAATATTCCACTGTAAAAAAAAAAAACCTATAGAAGGTTGCTTTTTTTTTTTTCCAAATTTCCTCTTTGGACTGGTTATCCACTGCCTGAAAAGCTTCTGTCCTATGCATAATCTTAGCAAGCAAACATGATCTTCAATTACATGATTTTTTTACTAAGAAAAGTCATCGGTAAGTACCAGAGAGCATATATATATATTTATTTAACTTCCATAAAATGAGATTACACCAGATGAGCTGCTAGAAGAGTACAAAAAAGAAAAGCTAAGGTACTTGCTGATAAGCAGGGTATACATGTATTTTGTAAACATCTTAGAAGAGACTTTCTGAAACAAAGGCCAGTGAAATAGTTCTCATGTGAAAGATACTGATGCTGTAAGACTGAAATATTTATGAAGTAAAACAGGGAGGTAAGTGAAAAGCAAAGATAAGTTAAGTGGAGAAAGAGCAAGTTGGTTTGGGTAGGAAAGCTCTGTGAGGACTGATGAGATATATATAGACAGAATGGCTTACTATGAACGTAGAGATGACAAGGTTGCCTCGGCGGTTGTGTTAGTCATCTAGTACTAAATCGAATGCTAAAATTTAGTGTCTTAAAACAATAGTGATTATTTATTATCTCATTATTTTGTGCGTCAGGAATTTGAGGATGGCTCAATTGGGAAGTTCTACCTTGGGGCATCTCAGAAGGTTGCAGTCAGAGACTGATTTGGGCAACAGCCCTTTAAAGGCTTGACTGCACTACCAGAGGGTCCACTGCCAAAGTATTTCAATTGCATGGCTGGCAAGTCAGTGCTGGCTCTTGGCTAGGGGCCTCAGTTCTGTGGGCATCTCTACAGGGCTCTGGAACACCTTCACAGCATGGCAGCTGGCTTGTGAACAATTCCAAGAGAAGAGGTAGAAGCGGCAATGACTTTATAATCTCATTTCAGAAGGCATATACTTTTACTTACCCCACATTTTATTCACATAAGGGCAGTTTTAATTTAATGAAGGAGAGGTCTACACAAAAGGCATGCATTTTAGGAGGTGAGAATCACTGGTGGTTATCCTTGCACTCAGAAACCAAATCAGGGATCAAAACATCTACCTCTGCTTTATTGATTATGCCAAAGCCTTTGACTGTGTAATCACAACAAACTGTGGAAAATTCTTCAAGAGATGGGAGTACCAGACCACCTTACCTGCCTCCTGAGAAATCTGTATGCAGGTCAAGAAGCAACACTTAGACATGACATGGAACAGCAGACCGGTTCCAAATTGGTAAAGGAGTACACTAAGGCTGTATATTCTCACCCTACTTATTTAATTTATATGCAGAGTACATCATGAGAAATGCTGGACTGGAAGAAAAACAAGCTGGAATCAAGACTGCAGGAAGAAATATCAATAACCTCAGGTATGCAGATGACACCACCCTTATGGCCGAAAGTGAAGAGGAACTAAAAAGCCTCTTGATGAAAGTGAAAGAGGAGAGTGAAAAAGTTGGCTTAAAGCTCAACATTCAGAAAACAAAGATGGCATCCAGTCCCATCAATTCATGGCAAATAGATGGGGAAACAGTGGAAACAGTGGCTGACTTTATTTCTGGGCTGCAAAATCACTGCAGATGGTGACTGCAACCATGAAATTAAAAGATGCTTACTCCTTGGAAGAAAAGTTATGACCAACCTAGATAGTATATTGAAAAGCAGAGACATTACTTTGCCAACAAAGGTCCGTCTAGTCAAGGCAATCGTTTTTCCAGTAGTCATGTATGGATGTAAGAGTTGGACTGTAAAGAAAGCTGAGCGCTGAAGAATTGATGCTTTTGAACTGTGGTGTTGGAGAAGACTCTTGAGAGTCCCTTGGACTGCAAGGAGACCAACCAGTCCATCCTAAACGAGATCAGTCCTGGGTATTCATTGGAAGGAGTGATGTTGAAGCTGAAACTTTGGCCACCTGATGCGAAGAGCTGACTCATTGGAAAAGACTCTGATGCTGGGAAAGACTGAGGGCAGGAGGAGAAGGGGATGACAGAGGATGAGATGGTTAGATTGCATCACTGACTCAATGGACATGGGTTTGGGTGGACTCCAGGAGTTGGTGTTGGACAGGGAGGCCTGGCATGCTGCGGTTCATGGGGTCACAAAGAATCGGGCATGACTGAGAGACTGAACTGAACTGAACTGAAACCAAACACAAAATAGTACTTTCTTCATGACAGTTTTAACATAATTTTCCTATGAACCTGTAACTTTGAACCTGCAAATATATCTTGACATGAGGGCAGATATTTATGAAAGCAAAGTGATACTTCATAGGCCTTATTACTGAAATTCAGCTGAAGGCATAAAGATAATTATCAAACACACAAGGGCTGTGTTTTTGGTATTCAAAAATTAGTCAATGAATAGCAATCATATAGCACCACCTTTCTAATGAACATTTATTACTTAATCAAGTTCTAATTTGATTTAAACATCTTTTAAATAGAACTGATCACATTTACTATGGTAGATAATTTAAAGGTTTTATTTCATTTTACACAGCTTCTGGGTTACAGATAAATCATTAACTACTAACAGATGAGTATCATTCTTGACACATCAATATATTAAGTCTGAATTTGGAAAATTCCTTGACAAACCTGTGCCCTAAAGGAGAAGTAAGGTAAAGGTCATCATTACTGAGGGCCAGTCCTTGATATAATTAGCTTATTTTAATGCAATAAAATGGTTTGGAATCTTCACAATTAGTACCTCAATTAAAGTTATAAATTGGTCCAAGAAAAAATAACTAAATAACTTTATCACAACAAATCAAAACCATGCCTTTCTAAAGCAGAATAATTATTTATAACTAGAAGAAGGCCTTGTGGATATTTAACCTTCTACCCAGAAGTTGCTTTCAAATAGAAAGTACCATTTATAGTGCTGAAAGAACTCTGTCTCCTCCCGTCCACTGTTTCTCAATGTGTGACATTTCTGCACTGACATCAGTTGGAATTCTGTTTAAAAATGAAGATTCCTTGGCCCTTACCAGATTTTCTGAATCATCTCTGGGGGTGGTAATACGGTAGCTTGAATTTCTGGATAATTATGTATTCTAAAGTTTGACAACCCATATAACAGCTCTGAGTATTTTCATTATGATCCACAACAGAAGAAGAATAAAATCAGCTGTTGTCAATAATATAAAATCTGAAAGCCCAATTTCCATTCCCAGACAGAATTTGCATTGACAGTATGAAGTATTATAGCCTTGGAAAACAAAGTATCTCATTCAACTATTTGATACTTTAATAAGAATAATACTAAAAATTATGCTGTAAGTACTACTGTGTTGCCTCTGTACGTGTTGAGCCCTATGGGAAACAATTCACTTGACCTTAATGTCAACCCTTTGAGGACAATATTCCAACTTCATTTACAGATGAAACAACTGAAGTTAGACTATGTCACCTATTTAGAGAATGGTTAATACTTAGGTCTATCTGACTTCAAACTGCTATACTATAGGACTACAACTGGAGTGGGTTGCCATTTGCAACAGTCAGCAAAGAATCTGCCTGCAGTGCAGGAGACCCAGGTTTGATTCCTGGGTCAGGAAGATCCCCTGGAGAAGGAAATGGCAACCCACTCCAATGTTCTTGCCTGGAGAATCCCATGGACAGAGGAGCCTGGTGGGCTACCGTCATGGGGTTGCAAAAGTCAGACATGATTTAGCAACTAAACCACCACCACTACTGCTCAAACCTGATAACTTTAGGAAAATATTAGATATTCAAAGGAAATTGAGCTGATGTACAGCATAGTAATATAGAATATCAAACAGAGTGAAATGGAACATCTAAGTGTTACATGCAGGTCACATGAAGTGCATTGATCCTGACATCATTTAGTAGACATTAAACAAGAAAGAATATATTATGTAAAATTTCAGAATGTTAAAATTTTTTTTTCCAAAATTTTTACAAAAATTATTTTGTTAATTATATCCTCTCCACCAAAAAAAAAAAAAACAAAGAAAACAACATCAAAATAACATACATGTGCTCACAAGCACGTGCGCATACACACACACTTAGGCAACATAATGGGGTTATCACCTGTCTTCTCTTGGACAATTCATATTTTATAGTGACAATGTCAAGTTTAATTGACATAGTCTCAACAGAAAGCTTGGTATAAAAGGTAACTTGTAACTTTTGAGATAATGACATGTAGCCTTTATATAGTCAGATACCTATTAAGCACTCACAATTTGTTCACCTAACGAATATATCTGGTGTCCTTAAGGAACTCATAGTTTAATGGGGGAAACAGACACCGCTACTTAAATTTTTCTGTGTCTGCTCAGGCTCTAAGTTGTGTCCAACTCTTTGCAACTCCATGACTGTACCCCGTCAGGCTCCTATGTCCATCAGATTTTCCAGGCAAGAATACTAGAGTAAGTTGCCATTTCCACCTCAGGGAATCTTCTTGACCCAGGGATCGAATTCGTGTCTCCTCATTTCCTGTATTGGAAGCGGATTCTTTACCACTGAGCCACCTGGGAAGCCCCTACTTAAATTAGATTGATGTTAAGTAAGTAAGTGCAGCATTGTACAGGATCTCACTAAGGATGGTGGTAAACCTAACTGGGAACTATGACACGTTCATGAAAGATACATACTGTACTTGGTTTGAAAGAATGAGTGAGTTTAGAACAAAGTAGAAAAAAAGGGAAAGTTTTAGGACCTCTGAGGAATATAGAGATGCAATTGCTAAATTTTTTGTCTTAAAGGAAGCCTAAAATCTGTTTGAGCACCACAGTCTTTCAATAGTATACCTCATTATAGTAAATAGAAAATTGCTGGGACCTGGGCTGCCACCTATGGGGTCCCACAGAGTCGGACACAACTGAAGCGACTTAGCAGCACCACCAGCAGCAGCAGGTTGAGTAAGCCGATAGAAGGTTAACATATATAGATGATGGCATGTTTATTATTAAGTGAGATCCAGCTTGGATAAAACAGACTTTATCTCTCTTGAATTTAAATCTTGAGAATAAAGAGAATACATTAGAGTTAACCTATTTGGTGACAGCACTGTGAAGAGAATACTCTTCAGTTTACTCCAGTACAAAGATCCAAAGCTGTTCTGATTCATATGTCCTCTTCCTCAGAATGTCTTCTCTGTGCACTTTGATTCTTCCTATCTGCTTCCTATGTTCTATATTTCTCCTTAGCATTTATCAACATCTAACATACCTCATGCGAAGAGTTGACTCATTGGAAAAGACTCTGATGCTGGGAGGGATTGGGGGCAGGAGGAGAAGGGGACGACCGAGGATGAGATGGCTGGATGGCATCACGAACTCAATGGACGTGAGTCTGAACTCAGGGAGATGGTGATGGACAGGGAGGCCTGGCGTGCTGCGATTCATGGGGTCGCAAAGAGTCGGATACGACTGAGCAACTGAACTGAACTGAATTGAACATACTATACTGGAGAAGGCAATGGCACTCCCCTCCAGCACTCTTGCCTGGAAAATCCCATGGACGGAGGAGCCTGGTGGGCTCCTCGTCCATGAGGTCGCTAAGAATTGGACACGACTGAGCGACTTCACTTTCACTTTTCACTTTCATGCATTGGAGAAGGAAATGGCCACTCACTCCAGTGTTCTTGCCTGGAGAATCCCAGAGACAGGGGAGCCTAGTGGGCTGCTGTCTATGGAGTCGCACAGAGTCGGACACAATTGAAGCGACTTAGCACCAGCACCAACATACTATACATTATCATATTTATTTTACTATTTGCTTCATCCAACTAGAATATAAGCTTCATGTTTCACTTGCTCACTGCTACACATTATCTTATTTATAATTCATTTCCCCCCACTAAATATAAGGTGATTTTTCACTTGCTCACTAATTTTTCCAATGCATAGAATAGAACCAAGCACTTAGTTGACTGCGTGAGTCAATAAAGTGCTTCCCATATCATTCAAATATTTCTCTTCTGAATAACATACCACAGTCAGTTTCTGTTGCTTATAAAAGAGCCTTAACTGAACTGTTTTTAAATGTACAAAATGCTTTCAAGTACATTTTCTCACACCAACCTTGCAAAATGTACTTATTATTCTCATTATTTAAAAGTGAAGAAATTGAATCTCAGTGAAGTTTAATAATTTTTGTATATGTACACATTTCAAGTTGCAGATATGAGACGCCAAAAGTCTCACTTGCACCCTGCTTTTTGTACTCTGCCTCATCTTGAAAATCCTCAATACAAATGCTCCATTGAGATGTCACTAACAACTACCCACTTCTGTGTTTTATCACTCGAACAGACTCATTTTCTATATTCAATTGAAACCTTTTCTGTTTTTACTCAGGTTCACATATTCCTGAAGTTTTCTTACCACATATGCCGAACAACTTCATTGTATTCAAACCAAAAGAACATTTCTTTTGAGTGGCAATGAAAGTGAAGTGAAGTTGCTCAGTGGTGTCCAACTCTTTGTGACCCTATGGATTTAGCTCACCTGGCTCCCCCATCCATGGGATTTCCCAGGCAAGAATGCTAGAGGGGGGGCCAGTTCCTTCTCCAGGGGATCTTCTTGACCAGGGATTGAACTCAGCTCTCCCACATTGCAGGCAGACTCTTTACTGTGTGCGCCACCAGGGAATCCTTGTGGCAGAGATGATGTCTTTTTTCCACATATCTTTCCCTGACTACATAACATCCACAATTTTTTCCACCTTTTCTTCAAAGATCTATTTTTCAATGATAAATTATGTTGGCAGCATTCTGTATTAAAGACTTATCTCTGTATTTAATTTAAAATGTTGTACCCTAACAGGCTATATATAATGAAATTACATTAATATAATGTGAAAAGTACGAGTTATTTTCTGGATAATATATTTTGTGACATTCCATGTATATGACTGTAATGCTGACCTTTCCCCACAGAGGCACAAACTCTTACTACATTTTCTTTAGTTATAATAAGTTACTATTGTACCCTTATTACTTAGAATGTTTTATTTGCTCCATTTAATCATTAATATCACATACAGGCAAAATATTTAAATAAATTTGAGAATTACTTAATAGTGCTAACTATACTAACTTTATTTCAGTTATAATATTTCATGAAGTAAAAAACCTTTCAGTTCAGTTCAGTTCAGTTCAGTGGCTCAGTCATGTCCAACTCTTTACAACCCCATAAATTGCAGCACGCCAGGCTTCCTTGTCCATCATCAACTCCCGGAGCTCACTCAAACTCACGTCCATAGTGTTGGTGATGCCATCCAGCCATCTCATCCTCTGTCGTCCCCTTCTCCTCCTGCCCCCAATCCCTCCCAGCATCAGAGTCTTTAAATTTATTTTATTAAAGAACATCTATTCATTCTACTTATATTTTTGGAGAGCTTACTAAGTGCAAGGCATGATAGAGTGATCCGGGAATTACTGTTAAATAAAATATAATTTATCAGAATTTATGTTTCTAATAGTATGCTCCAAAATTACTGCAGATGGTGATTGCAGCCATGAAATTAAAAGACACTTACTCCTTGGAAGGAAAGTTATGACCAACCTAGATAGCATATTAAAAAGCAGAGATATTACTTTGCCAACAATGGTCCGTCTAGTCAAGGCTATGTTTTTTCCTGTGGTCATGTATGGATGTGAGAGTTGGACTGTGAAGAAAGCTGAGCACCGAAGAATTGATGCTTCTGAACTGTGGTGTTGGAGAAGACTCTTGAGAGTCCCTTGGACTGCAAGGAGATCCAACCAGTCCCTCCTAAAGGAGATCAGTCCTGGGTGTTCATTGGAAGGACTGATGTTGAAGCTGAAACTCCAATACTTTGGCCACCTGATGCGAAGAGCTGACTCATTGGAAAAGACTTTGATGCTGGGAGGGATCAGGGGCAGGAGGAGAAGGGGATGACAGAGGACGAGATGGCTGGATGGCATCACCGACTCTATGGACATGAGTTTGGGTGAACTCTGGGAGTTGGGATGGAGAGGGAGGCCTGGCATGCTGTGATTCATGGGGTCACAAACAGTTGGACACGACTGAGCAACTGAACTGAACTGAGCTGAACAGTATATTATAGAAACATTGAGTAAAGTGTAATTTTTCAGTGAGTTTGTTTTTTTCCTTAAAAAAAGAAATTTCAATCAATTATTTCCTATGTTCATTACAACTGAAGACTGATCACACTCAGTTCAAGCTTAATCTCATTAGCACTTTGCTTTTTTTTTTTTTTTTTGCCACATTTGCCAATATTTATTCCCATTCCAATTTCCATTTAGGGAGATTAACAAGAAACTCATTTATTATGACTGATCTGAAACTATGCTTCCAATCCTGGCTCAATTCTCAGTTCTACTTGATGTCTATTATCTGAGGCTCAGTTCTCAGTTCTACTTGATGTCTATTATCTGAGGCTCAGCCATCTTCCTCTCTCTTGATCCATTTTCACTTTGTTCACCTTATTTCTTAGAAGATGAAGCATTCTTTCTTCCAAGGCCAATGTTGCAGTTCTTCCTTTACCCTCACCCTTCTTGATTTCTCTAGTTTTCTCTACCCTCTGTGGATACATATCTACATGGTCAAAGGAAATGCATAGTTTCTTTCCTGTTTTGCAAAATAGTTTTTGCTTTAAAAAAGAGCAAAAGTTGAATGTTTAGGATATAGTAAAACAATAATCATTGCTCTTTTCAGAATACCATGCTAGCTCAGGAATGAGACTATTTATGAAAGTCTCTTTGAAGAAATATTTTTTTCTTCAAGATCACCATCATCATAAGGTTGTACTGAATAAGTACATGAAATTACATAAATTATAATAGTAATATCTATATAAACAACCTCAGATATGTAGGTGATACCACTATAATGGCAGAAAGTGAAGAGGAACTGAAGAGTCTCTTGAGGAAGGTTAAAGAGGAGAGTAAAAAAGCTGATTTAAAACTTAACATTCAAAAAATGAAGATCATGCATCCAGTCCTATCACGTCTGGCAAATAGATGGGGGAAAGTGGAAACAGTAATAGATTTCATTTTCTGGGGCTCCAAAATCACTGCAGATGGTGACTTCAACCACTAAATTAAAAGACACTTGCTCCTTGGAAGAAAGGCTATGACAAACCTAGACAGTTTATTAAAAAGCAGAGACATCACTTTGCTGACAAAGATCCGTATAGTCAAAGCTATGGTTTTTCCAGTAGTCATGTATGGATGTTCTTGAAAGTGAAAGTTGCTCAGTTGTGTCTGACTCTTTGTGACACTAGTGAGAGTTGAACCATAAAGAAGTCTGCGTGCTCAAGAATTGATGCTTTTTTTTTTTAATTAATTTTTATTTTTTAGTTTGTTTTGCTTTACAATACTGTATTCGTTTTGTTACACATTGACATGAATTAGCCATGAGTGTACATGAACTCCCCATCCTGACCCCCACCTCCACCCTCTCGCCCCACACCCTCTCTCTGGATTATCCCCGTGCATCAGTCCCAAGCATCCTGCATCCTGCATCAAACCTGGACTGGCAATTCATTTCGCTTATGATATCACACATGTTACATTGCCACTCTGCCAACCCATCCCACCCTCTCCCTCTCCCACAGAGTCCAAAAGGCCATTCTATACAACTGTGTCTCTTTTGCTGTCTTGCGTACAGGTTTATCATTACCATCATTCTAAATTCCATATATATGTGTAAGTATACTGTATTGATGTTTTTCTTTCTGGCTTACTTCACTCTGTATAATCGGCTCCAGCGTCATCCACCTCATTAAAACTGATTCAAATGTATTCTTTTTAATAGCTGAGTAATACTCCATTGTGTATATGTACCACAGCTTTCTTATCCATTCATCTGCTGATGGACATCTAGGTTGCTTCCATGT
Organism: Aepyceros melampus; assembly: GCA_006408695.1. Classification (NCBI taxonomy): domain Eukaryota; kingdom Metazoa; phylum Chordata; class Mammalia; order Artiodactyla; family Bovidae; genus Aepyceros; species Aepyceros melampus. The sequence goes on from SJXQ01001180.1 coordinate 163,247, forward strand.
CCTGGCTATTACAAACAGTGCCGCGATGAACATTGGGGTACACGTGTCTCTTTCAATTCTGGTTTCCTCGGTGTGTATGCCCAGCAGTGGGATCGCTGGATCATAAGGCAGTTCTATTTGCAATTTTTAAAGGAATCTCCACACTGTTTTCATAGTGGCTGTACTAATTTGCATTCCCACCAACAGTGTAAGAGGGTTCCCTTTTCTCCACACCCTCTCCAGCATTTATTGCTTGTTGACTTTTGCATCGCAGCCATTCTGACCGGTGTGAAATGGTACCTCATTGTGGTTTTGATTTGCATTTCTCTGATAATGAGTGATGTTGAGCATCTTTTCATGTGTTTGTTAGCCATTCATATGTCTTCTTTGGAGAAGTGTCTATTTAGTTCTTTGGCCCATTTTTTGATGCTTTTGAACTGTGGTGCTCAAGAAGACTCTTGAGAGTTCCTTGGACTTCAAGGAAATCAAACTAGTCAACCCTAAAGGACATGAACCCTGAGTGTTATTGGAAGGACTGGTGCTGAAGCTGAAGCTCCAATACTTTGGCCACCTGATGTGAAGAGCTGATTCACCCTGAAACTGGGAAAGACTGAAGGCAAGAGGAGAAGGGGGCAACAGAGGATGAGTGGTTGGATGGCATCTCCAACTCAATGGACATGAGTCTGAGTAAACTCTGGGAAACACTGAAGGTCAAGGAAGCCTGGCATGCTACTGTTCATGGGGTTGCAGAGTTGGACACGGCTTAGTGACTGAACAACAAAAACATATAAACCCTTAACATCAAAGTATTTTCAGAGAAACAAACAATGTGCTATTATTTTTGGATAATTTTCCACAAGGCAACTCTTTAAGAGTTTTGAGCATAGAAATCTGGTGTTTTGCTCATTACCACTAAAATCTGGCATAATGAGGATGTGGAACAAGGTGTGCCAAATGATTTTACAAATATAAGAGAATTAATTTTAGGTACTCTTCGATTTACACACAAATTCATTCATCCAGAAAACACATATCATCTATACGACAAGCATCAGGCTAGGTGTCAATAAGCAAATACAAGTAGTTAAGTAAAATAAATTTTATGCTTTTCTGGAGTTCAAGGGATAATATTCAATGGTAGGGTTGGGGGGGGGGATGCCAGAGGGGGCTAAAAGGAAGTGTGAGTTTCCAAAAGGATTTACAAAATAAAGCAAAGATACACACAAAGAGGCAGGAACATCTAAATTAGATTCAGAGGTGATATTGAAGGAGAGGTAATTAGGAAAAAGCTTTCAAACTGCATTTGCAAAATAAACCAAGCACACACACTCCAAATGACAGTAATTCTGGGAAGTCAGTAGATTCAAGGATTTCATGCCCAGCCCCACCCTTCTACCCCATTCTCCTCATTCTCTGCCAAGGTCTTTTCATCCACTTCCAGCTTCCCCTACCCTGTAAACAGACGACTCCTAGATTTACGTCAGCTCTTCAGACAGACCTCTGTCCTGAGAGCCAAACCCATATATCCAAGGGTCTACTCATTCTGCCCACAACCAAACTCAATACATTGTTTCTCAAAGCTGCTCTTCCTCTACATTTCTGTCTTCCTCAATAGAAACTTCAGAGGTAATCTTGCCTTTTACTGTCTTGTCTCCTATATTCAGTATGTTAATGGATTTTAAAAATCTATCTCTTAACAAATTTTCCCTCATCCTTAACATCTCTTAGTTCATACCCTTGCCAGCTCGGTGTGTTTTGCAGAACCCACCTTTGGCTCCTGCTGCTCTTGTGACTGCAGCTTATCGACCTCTTACTAACTAGCGGGCACTATGCTCCATGAATTAAATACTTTATCTTAGTGAAAGTGAAGTCACTCAATCATGTCCAACTCTTCGCGACCCCATGGATTGCAGTCTACCAGGCTCCTCCATCCATGGGATTTTCCAGGCAAGAATACTGGAGTGGGTTGCCATTGTCTTCTTCCTCGGTAGGGTAGATACACACAAATAGAAACAGAGAAAATGAACCTAAAGACATGTCTACCAAACAAAGAAGTCAGGGGGTGGAAAATGTGCTCCCAGCTAACCCTGTACCTTTCATGACCCACTGTTCACCTTGATTTGGGCAATTCCGTCCTCCTGTAAGTTAGGGATAGGAAACATGGTACCTTGGCATCACTGTTCAGTTCAGTTCAGTCGCTCAGTCCTGTCCGACTCTTGCGACCCCATGAATCGCAGCACGCCAGGCCTCCCTGTCCATCACCAACTCTCAGAGATCACCCAAACTCATGTCCATCGAATAAGTGATGCCATCCAGCCATCTCATCCTCTGTCATCCCCTTCTCCTCCTGCCCCCAATCCCTCCCAGCATCAGAGTCTAATGAGTCAACTCTTCGCATAAGGTGGCCAAAGTATTGGAGTTTCAGCTTTAGCATCATTCCTTCCAAAGAAATCCCAGGGCTGATCTCCTTCAGAAAGGACTGGTTGGATCTCCTTACAGTCCAAGGGACTCTCAAGAGTCTTCTCCAATAGCACAGTTCAAAAGCATCAATTCTTCGGCTCTCAGCCTTCTTCACAGTCCAACTCTCACATCCATACACGACCACTGGAAAAACCATAGCCTTGACTAAACGGACCTTTGTTTCCAAAGTAATGTCTCTGCTTTTCAATATGCCATCTAGGTTGGTCATAACTTAAGAGCACCCTAATTAATGTCTCTACGGCCAATTTCCTTCCCCTTCAGTCAATACTTGAAAACTTAAGTTACTGTAGCTAAGTATATAAGTGAAATACATTTGTGGACCTCAGGCTGGGAATTTTACCACCATTTATATATTCCTATGGGGAAGTCATTCTAGACGATACATTCTTTTCAGTTTGTAATTCAATTCAACACCTATTTACTAATTACAGTTTTGTGCTGCACAATCTCTTGGTGTTAGTGATTTAACAATGAAAGAAAAAAAAAAAAAAGAATAAGAGGACACAAGGGCCTGTCCTCACAGAACAGATAGCGTAGCCAACATCTATTAAGCAGAAACCTCTACAGATGGAAGAGATATGATCTCCTATGGGGAGCCCAGGAGCTATTCATTGTTTCTATGGTTGGTCTCACTAACGTAAAGAGCATTCTTATGTAAACAAGGTGTGTATTTTAAGTGAATACTTCCCCCATTGGTTTCGCTTTTTACCTTTGAGCGCAATTTGATTACTATAAAAACATATTTCTAACTAGAAGAAATTGTCAATAAGGGTTAAATGAGGAGATGTAACTAAACAAGAATCTCAAGTTTAAAAAGTCAGTGAGTCTGCAATACAATGTTTTGAAGTAGTAGACCTAAATTTCTGTAAGTTTTTAAATTAATAGATCAACAGAGGATTAGAAATTACATACCTTGGAATAATTTTGCTGATGTATTTAATCATCAACAATTTCAGCAGAAGAACATAGGGGAAAGCCTATGGAATTTTGGGTTCAATAACTCTGGATTCAGACATATATCTTATATTATTAACAACTACTTTAAGTACATTTTTGAGCATCAGTTTTTTCTATCTTTAAAGCAGGGAAATCATAATTCCTCTAGTTTTTTGTTGTTGTTGTTGTTGTTGTTTTTTACTTTGGAAAGCCACTGAATAGTTTTTGCTGTCCCATCAACCAGCCAAGGCACAATCCAGTATTCCAACTAAATGGTAAATTGAAGCCTATCATTTCTCATTGAAAATCCTTGAATCCTAAGTTCAAGTTCCTGAGGATCTGGACTTGACATTCAAACCTATCTTTCTGGTCTTGAGTTTGGACATTGACTTTTAGCCATTTCCTGTCTCCAGCTTATGTTTTAGTTATATTAAAGTCTGCCTTTCCCACACACCAAGAAATATGTTTAAATTTGTCAGTCTAGTTGGTTGAAAGACTTCTTGCATTGTCTGTACCATTTATAATCATAATCATGACTGCATATAATTAGGTGACAGAGAAAAAGCTCGGTTCTCTCACTGAGCTGGGGAAGTCTGCCTATGTTACTCTATAACCCTAGAGCCAAAGGGTCTGTCTTATTTATACTGGGCTACTTTGCTTTCATTTTTTAACTAAAATTATGTTCCAAGCATATTGATAGATACATTCAGTGCATTTTTTAAAAATATCAACAGTAAGAAGTTAATATAATGTGCTTCAAATAATATGAGTAACAGTGGATTCCCAGGTATAAAAAAAAATGATAGAATACGAAAAAATCTGGTTTTTTACCCTGAAAAGCCAAATTACCTCAACCTCATATGATCACAAAGATATGGTACCCCATGCTAATTATCAGTAATATCTTTTGAGTGAAATTCTTCATGCAACTGAGATTTCCAATTTGCCTATTAATCTTCTACATATTTCAAGTAATAGTATCTGCTAAATGAAAAATTATACATTAAACAAATTTAAAGTTCTTTTGATAAAGTATAAAAAGCCTCAATTACTAAGGAATTATATATAGGTATAAAGAAAAAAATCTCAAAAATGTTTTGTGTAGCTGTAAAAGAGATCTATTACCAAAACAATGAAATTAAAACTTTTCTGAGAACCATAATGTAATTGTTACTTATTTTGAAGAACCCAATGGTGGTACTCAAAAGCTTAGTTTTAAATACATTTACCTTAAATATCTTTAGCTACTTCTCTAATACTATATATGTCTCAACAAATGCTTATATAGTTTAAACAAAAAATTATAGTTTTTGTGTTGAAATTTCAAATTTTAATCATTTCCTTTCCAATAAGCCCCGCTTATTATACAGGGATAATAACTATATCCATTTGCTAGAGATGCAGATTAATAAAATGTTCTCAGTGATTAAAACAAAGCATATTAAGTACTCCTGTAGTGATATAAACAGGCAAATGATCAAAGAAAATATACTTAATACATCATGAATAAATCAGGTGAATGAATGAAGGCTTCATGGGGAGGTAGCATTTAAAATGAGTCTTTAAATAAAAACAACTTTTCAATAGACAGGTTCAGTGAAGAGGCAAAGAACAGAAGCATATAGACAGTTTTCTGGGAAAGCAAGTCAAGAAAGCAGTATGTTGCATGAGCTCCAGATCAGGAAGAGCTTCTTTATAACAAACTAAGGAAATGAATTTTACTCTTTAAGGACTGGCGACACAAACTGTTCTAAACATGGAAATGGCACATTAATATGTTTTCATGCTTTGTGGCAAAGTTTCTTTCTCTTGTTTTCAGTGGGTGCCAGCGGGCCACAGAGTCAAATACTTCCACACATTCTTGGAGTAAAATGTTATTAATGCTAGGATTAAATGGCAAAGAAATATATCCTAAGCAGAAATAATTGTTCTGTGGGTTCAATAGATCAAAACTGGTCCCATCAGAAATTAACTCCTTTGTTTGAGGAAGTGGTTTGCACACCACTTTTGCTTTGTTTTTGAAAGGAGTATGCCATCTGTTACTTGCTGTGCCTGAAAGCTTGCATAGAGTTCCAATGAATAAAACAGGTAAATGTAGAATAGGAAGCATTAATAAGCTCAAAAGAATGTATTCCTCTTCCCTACTGTCTCTAGCAACTACTAACAAGCACCCCTCAAATCTTAGGATTCTGCAGACAGTGTGAAAACCTCTAGATAAAGATATTTAATTTCTAAGAAATGATGGGGTAGCTCGGTGGTCATCAACACTTCTGGGAGAATTTACACGTTACGTCATGGTTAGCTTATCTAGAGATTTAGTAAAATATAGTAAATAGTTTTACTTGCAGAAATAGAGCTAAATATGAAATGATGTTAGGATATCATCTTTTATGGACATAAAATTAAAAAGAATTTATTGCATTCATAAATATAATTTTGTTTTAAAGTAGGTTTCCCATTTGTACATATTTGAGGACCATAAACTAACAGCTTTAATTCATTCAAATATTATAATTAATTTTAATTTTTGTCAATCATTCTAGACAACTATACTCTAGAACTTGAATTTTTGGAGGCAAGTTACTCACTAAATATATAGTGCAAATTGGGTGTTGGTACCATTCAGGGTGCAGGGACCTCTGAATGAAAAATGTAGATTCAAGTATTTTCATAGTATATAGAAGTGAGATCTCACTTATAAGGAAATTAATTTAAATTAAGTGTTAGTTTATACAAGATAGTATTTGCACATGTATACAGAAGTATAAATGTATCTGACTATATTAAAATGCAATGAAAAATATAGGCTTGTAATTAGAATATTCTTCAGCTTCTTATTTGTCATCTTTTACCTTTAAACAGTTCAGGTCAAATATGTTCTAAATCTACTTTTAACATTTGATATTATACAATTTCAGCAAAAAATGACAGGATAGTTTAAAGATTTGATGAGAAGATGGAACTGAAACTCAATATTATTCATGTAAGCTATCTTAAATGTTTTTGCATATGTTAACTCTTGTGCTAGAATAATTTTAAGAAGGTAAGCATTAAAATCTCAATTCCTTGATGCAGAATCATTTCAGAAATGCATTTATGCCATTCCATAATGAGAACCACTTTCAAAAATTTAACTAATCATTTCCACAAGATACACTTTTGACAAATGGTCTGTTATTTTACAGTATCTCTTTTCTCATGACAGAACTACAATCAAAAATACATCACTTTAAAATAGGCTAATGTATATATAAATAAGAAAGATAATCATGCATAATTCAGTCCCTTGAAGATAAAAGCAAAGAGTTAACTTTTGTAAGCCGGTTTTCATGCTTTAAAAACCATCCTTCTCTTCCACCAAAAGCAAAAACAAAAAATAGCAACAAAAAGTTAAACACACAATGCCTGTTACCATAAATGTCAGGATCAAATACCTTTTTGTGATTTTAAAAATGTAGCAAAATAGATCTCATACTTGTCAACATTTCTGTTTTATCTGAAATCTTAGTGCTTTTTACATGAATTGTTATAACATCAGCAAAAAAAAAAAAAAAAGAGTGGTTAAAAATCATTCCAGTGTGTTTTCAAAGAAAATCACCTGTCAGGAAATATGTCAGCAAGACCTGCTGAAAGAATTGTAAAATGCCTGTCATGACTGAGCATATGGAATTTACTGACCCTTAAACTTTTAGAGACTGAAGCAGAATACCCAATGTCAAAAACTGCCCCTTAGAGGCAGCTACAGGATATTGTAAGGAGTGTTTATATCTCAGTGTACGGAGAAGAAAAAAGTAATAATTCTGCACAAGAGCCCCAGGGCAGTTGCATTTTGAATCACTGCCACAATAAGCTGATCGCCACTGGGAAGCAAAAATATTCTGTAACAGCACAGACTTGCACTATCAGTAGCATCAGTGTAAAGCAGGAGAGGCAACAGGATTAAAAATAGAAGTATAAGAAGGAGGGGAGAGAGAGAGAGTAATTATATCTACTGCTATAGTGTGCAAAGGCAAGAGATTTTAATAAATCATATGTGCATTTATTCAGAGCTTCTTTTTAGAAGACATATTACCTCTACTATATTAATTCTCTAGGTCTTTGCATTTATTATTATAACTCTATAGATAAAATAATTAAATGTTAGGCTGTTCATATGCCCATAGTATAAAATATACAGAGAAGATTTTCATTCCCTCTTTTAATCTAATGATGATATGATTGAACTACAAAGTAAACCTTAGCACTGAAAAATGCAATTTGAGGATAAAAATGAGGTAGACTATGATTTATTTTAGACTTAACCATTTTCTAGACTGATGACTGATTTATTCAAAGGCAACTGAAAGTCAGTAACAGCTTTGTAACACACATTTACATTTATATTGTAAATCATTTTGACTTTTTGATAACACAGAAAATCTTCCATCTTAATGAGTTTCTACTTCACCTCAAATAGAAAAAGCATACTAAACAAGACACTTAAGCTACTGTATTATTGATTAATTGTATATTGCACTCATAAAAGTAAATAACAAGAGTCATGTTAAGCTATGTATAAGAAATACAAAATTTTTCTAAGCCTACAGAACATAGTTTGCAAAGTTCCAAAAAATGTCTTTTAATTCTACCTTCTCTGTAATATATCAGGGAAGGAACTTAATAATTTTCACCATATTATATCCATAAAGAAAAATTTCAGGACGCTATCTCATAAACCCTATAAATATGATAATATAGCAGATTAAAAAATCCTTGTGAAAATTAGTTCACTATTATTTGGCTTGAATTCACAGAGAATCGTAATGCTATCTCATTTCCATATCAAAAAACCTGGATTAAAAGGACATGCACATTTTCTACATCTTACATCCTCTTTAATACTTTCACACTTTGCAGTTTTCCTTCCCTTATTTTTCTCTTTATTAAAAGTTGACTATGGATTAACTCCCTAGGTAGTGAAGCCATTTAAAGCGCACTTACTTGAAAAGTATAAAACCGGGTCCCATTAGGAGGATGCACTTTAGGGGAGCCAGAAACGGTGTTCATATCCGAGAAGATCATTTCTGATCAGAGAGACAATATAATCCACAAGGAGCTACAGATGCAGAGCAGAGAGCTTAGCGTACAGATAAATCCGTGCATGCACTGAGGGAGGCTAGAATGTAAAATGAAACCTGCCCCATCCTTCTTAGATACACAGTGATAGCATTTTGAATCTTTCTTCTACGTTTGAAATCTAAGCTGAAAGGTCATCAGCTACTGACCTTTTGTGCAGCTAGTTCTTTAGAACATACAGTGTTTTTTTTTTTTTAAAAAATAAAAACACCGAAGGAAAAAAGCAAGAACTACAATAAATGGAGCTTGTGCAGAATCTGGCAGTGCTGTGGACCTGCCCATCTGTTCTCAGTGATAATCACCTCCCTCCACCACAGTCTAGCAGAGTGATTATGCTAAATATCCTGGTTAACCAATAACATACAGTTTCAATTCAGGGAAACATGCACGGTGTAATTCTGAGGACCTCTCCTGACTAACCTGAAGTCTGTTTCCTACACCGTTTAAAGATATATCTAGTAACAAAACATAATTTCATCATGATTATTTCTAAATCTCTTTGTTACTCTGGTATTTTCAACATGATTTTAAATTTTAAAGCCTTTAAAAAAATAGTTCTTTTTAATTTGTATAAATTGTATAGATCAATCATATTGTAGCTGGCTAAGACTTTCTGGGGCAAGGCATATAATTCAGTAACACTATATAATCTAGGCATATTATCAAATAAAATGTATCATTTTTTTTTAATTTTTTTGCTTTTAAATAACATCATGAATATGAATGTATCATTGCTTTCTTATTTCCCTCACCTTAATTCAAAGAATGATTTCACAATAAATGCTTTACAAAGTATCATACACTTATTTTAAATAATTACAACTTTATCTCATACATGAGAAAATAATTAATAAAACACACTAGATACACGAAAATTTTGACCCAAACTCTTAAAATATTGGTTATATATATATTTAGCCTGTGTTGTGATGCCTGTCCATTTTTCCATGAATTTTTACACAAATTGTTCAGTCTGTCTAAAGGATCATATTCAGATGACTTTACAGTTTTCAGAGGTAAAAATAAATGCTCCATTTACACATGGTTCAAAGGTGGAGACTTCAGGAGGACAGAGATTAAAAGCAACCAAAAAAAGTGTCTTTGGGAAAGTATCTAAGATGACATAGTTATTCACAACCAACAGCCAGGGACTAACGTGCTGAACTTGAAGACTATAAAAGTAATATGTTGGTGATGAGCTCTTAAGACTTAAATTACTATTCCTTTTTACTTTTGAATTTCTAGTTATGATTCAAATTCATAATATCAAAGAGTAGAAAGTAGAAAGAAATTAGTAATTCCTAGAATTCCTATATTCTGGCAAGTTATGAAGTAGGTAACTGTTTACTTATCAAGCTACTAAACAAAGCAGAAGATAATGTATTAAATTAATGCTTACTTGGGGGATAATTTTAGATTTATAGAAAAGTTGCAAAGGTAGTACAAACTTTTCATGTATCCCCCACTTGATTTCTCTAATTGTCAACATCTTACATTACTATGGTATATTTTTTAAAACTATGTAACCATTACTATTAATGAAACTTTAGACTTTGCTTGGATTTTACTAGTCTTTCCATTAGTGTCCCTTTTCTGATCTAGGTTCCAATGGCAGGTACCACAGTTATTTGGTTTCTTTGTTTTTTTCCATAGTTTCCTCTGGTCTGTGACAGCTTCTAAACTTTTCCATATTTTTCATGATCTTGAAGACTATAAAGAATTTCTGGTCAAGTATCGTGTAGGGAATCTCCCAATGCTTGGTCTGATGTTTTCCTCAAGATTAGACTAGGTTTATGGGTTTTGGAGAAGAATACTAGAGGGGTGAAGGGTCTGTCTCATCATATCATATTAATATTAGTGAGTGACCTCACCACATCACATTAGGCATGAATGATATCCACATTTTACTAGCGATGTTAACTTTAGTCATTTGGTTAAAGGAATATTTGTCAGGTTTTTCAACTATAAAATTACTCTCTTTCTGTTTCCATACCCTATTCTTTGGAAGTTGTTCACTCTATTCTTTGGAAGTTGCACACTCTCAAAGAAGAAATATGGAGAGGTGAAATTAAGCTTTACCTCCCTGAGGGGAGAATATGTATGTATATTTTACAGAATTCTTCCGTACAGAAACCTTGCATCTCTCCTTTGATTATTTTTCCATTCATTTATTTATGTAGGCATGAACTCAGGTATATTTATTTCATACTTTGGATTACAATACAATCTATTTGATGCGTAAATTATCCTAGCATTGGTCACTGGGAAACTCTTCAGGTTAGATCCTGTTTCCCTTTGATATGTTCCCATCTTTTTTTTTTAGCACAAATGATTTTTAAAAAAATTTTTTTTGGGTGTAAATATTATTTGCTAAGATTACTTTTAGTCTCCTTAACTATAACTCTAATTACTACTGCAAGTTTACTTGAAAAGTCATGTTTTCCTTTTACATTTCTATGTTAAGTAGCCATATTATTTCATTTCTCAAATTAACTGCTTTTCACCTTCTGATTTCTTACCCCACGTGGGATTTGTTCCATTGATGCTCAAATAACTATACACACATACTGCTAAGTTGCTTCAGTCATGTCCGACTCTGTGCGACCCCATTGACGGCAGCCCACCATCCCTAGGATTCTCCAGGCGAGAGTACTGGAGTGGGGTGCCACTGCCTTCTCCGATACACACATACTAGTAAAAAAAAAAGAAAAAAAATATATACACACACACACACACACATCACTGATTACCACACACAACCACACACACACACATACACACATACTAGTTGTGGTAATCAGTGATGTGTGTGTGTGTGTGTGTGTATATATATATATATATATATTTTTTTTGGTTCTTCCCTTTTAAATGTCAGGATGATATTACTCTTAAGCATGAGGTCATGTAACTCATGCTCCCCAAGAGTTCTGAGTGGAAAAATGTCTGAAAAGAGATAAAGAGAAGGATGCACGTGTGAGAAGGCATGAGATGGCATAGAAGTAGAGTGACTGGGAAAGTATGCCTGAAAATATTGCAGGGCATAAGAAGTGACGCAGCTAGGTGGTTTTTTTTTTTTCATATAGAAAAGTTTGTTCAAGTGAAATTGGTAAAGAGACTTAGTCAACACTCTTTTCCTATGAAATCCAGTGAAATTAGAACATACTTGTCTTTTAAAAATATAAGACAATTAGATACATATTCTCTTACTTATAGTTAATTAGTTTTCCAAATAGCTTTCCAGGATGATTGTGGCTTGTCAAGAAATTTCATACTTAGCTTGACTGTTTTCTGAATTAAAATAAGGCCATTTTAAGTATTAACTTAAAAGTTTAAAAAGTACATTATTGTTCTGTAATATAAAATTTAATACACTGATGGTAGCAATCATCAGTTTCCAGGCAATATTAACCACAGGATGGGTAAATATGTCTGTTTCAATTACTACATACAAATCACTCCCTTAAATCTCTCGAGATCTATCTTTCACAAAGAGAAGTAAATTAACAATATTAACTCTAGACGGCTTAATGCCAGAAATCTCAAGCGCTTGAATTTTTACAGAAAAAAAAAAAGAACACCTGACAATAAAAAAGGATAAATAAATTACACTTTTTTTTAAATGAGTAAAATAAAAGTCTTCAAGCCAGACACTTGTTTTTAATAGACTTACAGAGATGATTCCCAGAAATCATATAATACACCCTTCTGCCTGTGGGAATAATTACCCTTAAGTCTTCTGAAATATAGGTTATCAGTTTGGTTTTATAAAAAGTTCAAGAATAGTTTAAAGCTACCATTTCATATCCTGTCAGGAAGATTAAGCACAAACATTTTTATATCCGTCAACACATTTTTTTCAACAAATAACATATTCTGCTGCAAGACAAGCAATTCAATATAACTTTCTTTCGTTCACTTATACACGTTGGATAACACCCTCAAACATTTGCTAGAATAAGGATTTGCAGAGTTAAAGGAGTACAGTGAAAAGGGCTGTTCATCAGCTGTTAGTTTCCAGTAAATGTTCAGGGGGAAATGTCGTACTGGATGAAGAATAGGAGAGAGAGAGAAGAAGGAGGAGGAGTAAGGTGAGGAGGACGTGGAGGAGGAAAGGAGAGAGGAGAGATATCAATACAGTTTTCATCATAGCATTTTAAGGTAACAAAGAATTTTGTAGCCAAGCACTCAGTTAGAAGTCTTGCCAGGTGGAGTGATTTTTACAGCCCAGATGGGACATACATCCTCGTGAATCCATATGGATAGCATATGGAAGAGAGTTAAGTATATATTGCTATCTATCTATCATGTATCTATCAAACATCTATTTATTTATCTAAATATACATTCATAATTATTTATCACTATCCATATCTGTATTGTCTTTATTTAATGAGCTTTTCGGGATACAGCAAAGATGACCCTATACATATAGTCAAAACTCTAAGGTTACTTCACATCCTGCTTCTGAGTTTTCTATTTTCTGACACTCACAGCACATTGTTCATTCATTCACTCATTCATTGATTCAACACATCTTTATTGAAGAGAGATGATATGCCAGATACCCATTGTAGTTATGACAAAAATGAAAGGCGAACTGAGGGGAAATACTCATTTAGTAGCATGTCATTGAGATGATCAATCCAACAGGTGTCATCAAGTCTAGCTATGAGAACTTGATTAGAGTATTTCAATTAAAAAAAAGTTTCTAATGTCTCAGAGACATTTTGCCTAGTTCAAGACTGTTTTTTAGCTAATTAATCATTCATTCATTGAGGTTGTCCCAAATAAATCAAGACAATCCCCGGTATATTTCAAGATTTGTGACCATGTAGACCAAGAAAAAAAAAATGGGCATATTGAAATAAAATTTTACAACCTTCCATTTATAACAAAACTAAAATATTAAATTTGGCTTTAATTCATTCTTGATAATAGTATGTTGCATTTTCTTGCATTATCTCAAAAAGTTTTATATATGTCTGTACATATGTATGCAAGTATATGCATATATGTGAATTATATACATATACACACGTTTATGCACACGTGTGCATATATGCATATACACACACATATGCAAGTATATTGTCTTCAAAATTCAAATTAGAAAATTTTAAAATATTATCTTTTTATATTTTTTATTCTTTCACTTTAGTTTCTTTTTACCTGAACCACATTTTCCACAAATGTTGACCTGTATTATGATGATAGCCTATGAATACTTTAATTCTTAAATTACAAATATTAATTGTCTGAAACTCAGGATTCAATTTTATATTGTCTTTTAACAGAGAAAAATATCAGTTTGTTAGAACTGTAAATTTTACAAGTCAGTAATTTCATTACATTATGTTGTTTATGTTCTGAAATATATATCATCAATTTGATTTCATAAAAATCACATTAAAGTTTTATAACAGGATGTTATTTCCTAATCTACCACTCTGGATATCAGATGCTCACATAGCTCAAGTTTTTATAATAATACTTAAAAAGATTTCAGAGCTCTGACGTTATACACATAAAAAGAGTTAGCTGAGAAGCTGTGGGTCCATTCTATGGCATGATAACTCCATATATAGTATTATATGTTGAACCCGAAATTGGATATGCCCCGCATGCTCTACTATATAGTACAGTTTTTGCACTAAATTTCACTTTTCCTTAAAAATTGGTAAAATTCTTATCCATTCATGACCAAACAAATACTTTCACTCTGGACAAATTTGTGTTCTCTTCTTCACTGCCCAGTTTCCATATATGTTCTCAGATACTATGCACTGAAGTCATTGCATCAAGAGTCAGGGAATTCTCAGTTGCTCATAAAGGATCTGAATTTTAGTCTTTTTTAATCAGGAAGTACAATGCCTTGTTAAAGTTTAAGATAAAAGAATCTTCCTTAGTGTGCAGAAGTTGTGACCTATATGGAACTTATCTTCTAGTCTGTCCCTAACAAGAGCCAGCGCCATGCAGGCCATAGAGTTGTTTAGTCACCAAGTCGTGTCCGACTCCATGACCCCGCGAACTATATCCCGTCAGGCTCCTCTGTTCAATGGATCATAAGGCAGTTCTATTTGCAATTTTTTAAGGAATCTCCACACTGTTCTCCATAGTGGCTGTACTAATTTGCATTCCCACCAACAGTGGTTTAGAAAATACATTTAAAAATGTATCTTGAGACACCTCACTTATATGAATGCACTCACCCAAATGTACACAGAGATAAATTCATCTCCATGCACACATTCACAGAGCTTTAAGAGAATATCATATTAAAGAAAATAAACATATACTCCAAGCAAACAAGACAGATATTCTGATGCTTTTTTATGCAGTTTACTTTACACTAAACATCTTGATTATATCATCCCAGAAGAAACAGATTTAACTGATAGGATTAGAGAAATCACGATGGTAACCAATTCTATGCAAAGACTTTCAGGATAGCACTACCATGGTTAGCTTGGAATAATAAGATGATTTAAAAAACATTAACTTATATGGATGCACATGCCATTCATAATCCCATGTTAAATTAGAAAGACTGCAAGATTACAGGAACAGAGCATTATTATGCAAAACTGTGGCGTAGACAATCCAAACTTTAGAATATCTTATTTCTAACTCTTTAAATTCTCTACTGCCATAGTTGCCATGGTAGCAAGTACATTATTTTATTCTTAATTTTACTTTTTCCAAGAATTTTCCTTGAAAGCTAAAGCCAATCACTGTCCTGTTTTATTTTCTTTTAAGAGCAAGAACAATGGCTCAATAGTTACCATTTATTGAATGATATTATGTCAGTCATAGTGTTGCCTTTTTCAAAACCTGTTAAAGGAGGTATTTTTCAGTTATATATAAGGAATATGAATCTTATATATTCTTAAGGAATATATAAGAAAAATGATAACTTGTCTAAGGTCACACAGCAGGTAAGTGAGAAAGTCACTTACTTTCAGGTTTATCTGATGGCCGTTGCTGCTGCTGCTGCTAAATCGCTTCAGTCGTGTCTGACTCTGTGCAACCCCAGAGATGGCAGCCCACCAGGCTCCCCCGTCCCTGGGATTCTCCAGGCAAGAACACTGGAGTGGGTTGCCATTTCCTTCTCCAATGCATGAAAGTGAAAAGTGAAAGTGAAGTCGCTTAGTCGTGTCCAACTCTTAGCGACCCCATGGTCTGCAGCCTACCAGGCTCCTCCATCCATGGGATTTTCCAGGCAAGAGTACTGGAGTGGAGTGCCATTGCCTTCTCCTATCTGATGGCAAAACCACACTATAACTGAAAATTATATGTTGGCATTGCTTATCCACCATTGACTTTAATTCAGTGCAGAAATATAAAAAAAGGGAAAAAAAATACCCTGATTGATTGAATGATTAATTTCATACATCTAAGAATCTCTAGGTGATGGGCTATCTGATGAACTATTTATTTTAATGTTATTAAAGTGCTTAGATTTTCCTAATGGATCAGTTGTGGGTTGTAAAAGAAAAGAATCCACAATTTCAAGTCTTTTGACCTGAGCAATTTTTCAAGTGTTTGGTCTGATCCATGGAAGGGCCTTCCCTGATGGTTCAGATGGTAAAGAATCTGCCTGCAACATACGAGACACAGGTTTGATTCCTTGGTTGGGAAGATACTTGGAGAAAGGAGTGGCTACCCATTTCAGTATTCTTGCCTGGAGAATTCCATGGACAGAGAAGCCTGGCAGGCTACATACAGTCCGTGTGGTTGCAAAGAGTTGGGCAACTGAGCAACTAACACTTTCATTGTGGGTTTTTTTTTTTTTTTTGGTCTTATCCATGGAAGAATGAAATAGCTACCAAATGAGATGAAGAAGACTGCCAGGAAAGCAGATTTGGGAACAATTCAGTTGTTTAGTTTTGCACATGGTGAGTTTGAGGTTTCTACTAGTCATCTAAATACGGATTTACAAAGGCAGTTGCACACGCAAATCTGGGTACCAAATAAACATACAGACTAAAACCAAAAGATTGGAATGAATGCAAATAGAAAAGAGGTCAAAGCCGAAGCCCTAGTGCATTCTGTCTATAAGCATCTTGGGAGACCAGCAAAGGAGTAATGAGCAGAATGAGTCAGCAAAGCAGAGGGAAGACCAAAATGATGTGTCTGAGAGACCGCTGATCAACATGAATCCAAGAAGCGAGAGTGACCATCTGTATCAGATGCTGAGACCAAGTAAGATGGAGATTGGCTCTTGGAGTTATTAATAACATAGCAGAGGTTGGCTTCAGTGGAGGGTTGGAAGAAAAGCTGATTAAAGTAACCTTAAGATAAAATGGGAGGAGAGAAATTGGAAACTGTGCAGCAATTTAAAACATATTGCTGCAAAGGGAATTAAAGAAATGGCACATTGGCTGGCAAAAAGAGAGAAAGGAGAGAAAAAAGAACATTTTGCTGA